>CM024599.1:21570555-21731112 GCA_014182555.1 Eucalyptus erythrocorys | reverse complement strand
CTCCACGAAGAACATGTCTGTGTTTGGTGCAATTCCTTCCTCTTTGGTCGGTAATCGAGCTTGGACCGAGTTGATCATCCTCATAGCTCCAATTCGGATCTGTCGCTTATCTTCTTTGGGCTCCTCCTTTTCTTCCTCGATGGCAAGGAGGGCGTTGATTTGACCCTTCTTCGAGCACTTCTGGGTCCAATGCAGACCTTGGCAAATGAAGCAAGGAGAAGGCGGGGGTTGATCGAACTTACCCGTGTAGTCCATCTGTGGTTGACCCTTTTGGAAGGACGGCTTGGAAGTTCCTTCTCCCCATGTTTTGGCTCAGCCGCCTTGATCATGCGCGCCTCAAGGAGTGCTTCTTGCTTCGTCCTCGGATCGATCCGACCTCCAGTCCCTTGGTCTACTCCTTCGTTTGGCTTTAGTGAGGTCGACGAGCAACTCAGCCACGCTAAGTGCTCTCGCGAGACTTGTCACGTCCCTTCCTTTAAGCTTGAGTAGTGCCCATGGTTTCAATCCATTCATGAATGCTCCGAGAGCCTCCTCTTCACTTTGGTTGCGAATCTGGAGTTTGAGCTCCGTGAACTCCTTCACTTACTCTTGGATCGCACCTCTTTGTTCGAGGCGATGGAGCTTGCTACGGACTTCCTGCTAAGCGAACTCAGGGAAGAAATAGTCCTGGAACTCCCTTATGAAGTCATCCCATGTGTCCACGTGATTGGCACCGCGTCTAACCTCATCACACCTATTGCGCCACCAAAGTATTGCCGTATCAGTAAGGAACATGGAAGCGGTTCGTACCTTGATCGACTCGTCGTGTATGTTGACGGTGCCAAAGTATTGCTCCGTGCTCCAGACGAAGTTGTCCACCTCCTTGGCGGATCGTTCGCCTTTGAATTCTTTTGGCTTTGGCACCTCAATTTTGGGCACCGCTTGTGTTGGCATTGCTTCATTGGCAATGCTTAGGTTGCACAGGGCGAGCTCGGTCTTGAGCTCTTGGATTTCCGCCTTCATGACTTCGACCTTGTCCCCACATGGACCTTCCTCCTCGATCACTTGGATGCACCCTTTCAACACATCGATCGATGCTTCAAGGGCTTTGTCCTTGTCGTGCAACGGGGCGGTAGCTTCATTGAGGCCGGTCGTGAAGTCTTCACGGAGCGAGGTCTCAACCTCCATGATCTGGTCTCACACATCGTCAAGACCTTCCATGAGTTCGAGCATGACACTTCGAACCTTCCCGATCTTCTCATCGAACGTAGCTACGGCTTCCATCGAAGCGTCTCTTTTCTTTGCTCAGCCACGGGTCTCCTTCACTTGTGCGGCCTCTCCATCCATGATATCTTCTTGGCTCGACATTCCTTCGAATAGTTGGCGCTCCTTGATCTCTTGAAACAGAACTCTCCTTTGCTCTATACCACTTGTCACGGGCCGATCGATTGAGATTGTGACCGCGCGGCGAATCGGGCAACTTTGAATTACCCAAGCCAAGCCTTGCTCGATCAAACGCACACTCGCTTGTATACCCGGATCGTAAAGAGAGAAAGTTTTAGAGAGAGGAAATCTGGAAAGAAAAGAGCTTTGATATTAGCTGAAATGTTGGATGATCACAAATGAGGGAGGACAATCCCTTTTATAGTTGAGGGCTTCAGCTTACAACCATTGATCTAGAATTTAACCGGCGGACGAGATCACACCGCCTCAACTATCGACGTAAATACTAACTACTGTCTACCGACATAAATAACGGAAGAAACTTCTAGAATATGACTCAATGACGGTGAAACCCGCCCTCGGAAACTTTGGGGAGAAGCCTTGATGGGAATCGGAGTGAGAGCAGGAGGTCCACAGGTGAGTCGCGATCATCCTCCAGGAACCTCTTGAGTCGACTCTCTTTCAGCCCGTGACACTTGGTTATAGGCCTCATGGGTAGGAGCGGGGAGTGGATTGGTAACTAACCTTTTTGCCTTGACCAAACTGCCATCTCACTTACAAATTCCTTCTACCTCAATATAGGTGCTTGCTTCGATGTCCAGACATCATTGGCACAAGTTGTTCTTTGTTTTAAAATCTGGCTGATGCAATACGGAGCATTTCAAGGAAAAGGGTCCGCATTGACTTCCATTTTCCCTTGTCCTCTGTCATTAGTAAACTTAATATTTCCTTACCCAATTACTTTTTTGAATTGTTTTCCTGAAAGCAATGGAGTTAAGTGTGTTATGCCATCACATGCAATAGTTTTTGTTTACTAAATCTGTTGAGTCTAGCAATGCAACCTAGGGGATAAGATAGGTTGACTTGAAAACTTAATATATTTTTGCCCAAAACTTCAAGTTAAACTTGGCAAGGAGGGTTTAATAATGGCAGATTTGAATGCATCTATTGGATGGATCGAAGCTAAATCTTAGTGAGAAGGTCACTACATTGCTTTTGTGGAAAGTCCCATAGGGATTGGCTTCCACCATTGCTAAAAAGGCGAGTGCATTGCCAGAAAAAGGGGATCACCCTCTTTGAAAAATAATTGCCTAAACCAAAGAAGAATTTCCATCACAACAACCCATCGCTCAATGAAGTCTTGAAGGCAATATCATGTAAATTTGCCGTTTCCTGATTTTGATTGCACATCCTGAAACTCATAATCGCAAGCATTCTATGACACGAAATGTGGGACAATGAAAGTAATGTATTTTGTATTTTCATTGATCTATCGATTTTACAAGCCTAAGATTGTATATACAGTACAAGAAATAAAAAAGGAAATAATACACATAATATTGTCTTCCTTGAAATATTCTGTGCCCATGATCTACCATATCATCTACAAGATCGGAATCGCAATTAAGGATCAATTAAGGATCAAAACAAATTCTTTCTCCAACACTCCCCCTCAAGTTGGTGGCTTATATATGTCAAAGACGCCTAACTTGCCTAATAAGTATATGTGTTGTTTCTGACATAACGGTTTAGTAAAACTGTCTACAGGCTGCTCCACCGTTCCAATTCCTCGAGTCATAACAATCCCTTCTTAAATTTTTTTCTCGAGTAAAATGACAATAAACTTTTATGTGCTTCGTTCTTTCATGGAAAATTGGATTGGCTGCTAATTTAAGTGCGGCATCATTGTCGCAAAATAGTTCACTCACATCATCAACTTGCACACTAAGGTCTAGTAGCAATTCTCATATCCAAACTATTTTGCAAACGGTTTTTGCTATTGTTAGATATTCTAATTTTGTTGATGACAATGACACTATTGACTACTTCTTTGTCTTACAAGAAATCAAGGATTTTCCCAATTTGATGCAAAAACCAGTAATGGACCTCCTCATCATTAGGCATGTAGCATAATCCGTATCACAATAGGCCGTCATCTTCATGTTGCAGTCATGAGATAAAAAAATTCCGAGTCGTGGACATCCTTTGAAGTACTTTACAACCTTCAGCGCCTTGTTCATATGAGATTGCTTCGGGTTGAGCATGAATTGACTAAGTATTTGTATTGCATAACACATATCAAGCCTAGTCATGGTGAGATAGATTAATTTTCTAACGAGTTGTTGATATGCTGACGGATCCTTGAGCAGTTGATCTTCATTGGTTGATGGAGAATTCGTGTCATACTCGAATGTTGTCAATATTACATTATGCTTAATAGGTATTGTAGTTGGTTTACATCCTGGTAATCTTGCTTTTGATATAATTTCCAGAAAAACTTTCGCTGACTAAGGCAAATTCCTTTCTTGGATCAAGCTATCTCAATATCAAGAAAATGTTTGGGAGGTCCCAAATTTTTAATATGGAAAGTTGAATGCAAATATATCTTAAAATGTTGAATCGTGACGTCATCATTTCCCATTATCAATATATCATCCACATAAATCAGCAGATAGATTGATGAAGTATCTTTGGTCCACGTGAAGAAAGCATAATCATGCTTGGAGTGTTGAAAGCCTGCCCTTGTGAGAGCAGCGGTGAATTTTATATACCACTACCGAGAGGCTTATTTGAGTTCATAGAGGGATTTATGGAGATGACATACTCGAGACTCTTCTTGTCTGTGTAAACCTTGTGGAAGTTCCATGTATATTTCTTCGTCGAGATCACCATGAAGGAGGGCATTGTCAACATCCATTTGATGCAGGTTCCAAAGCAATAGACAAGAAAGATCGAATAGTAACTTAGCAACAGGAGAAGACATCTCATGATAATCAAAGCCTTCACGCTATGTGAATCCCTTAGTGATGAGGTAGGCCTTGTAACGCTCCACAAAATCATTTGCCTTGTACTTGATTTTGTGAACCTATTTGCAGCCAATGGGCTTTCTATGAGTAGGCAAAGGAACAATATCCCAAGTATTATTTTCTGTAAGAGTAGATAATTCGTTTGCCTTAGCTTTTTGCCAGTGTGTATCACGTGCTGCATCCTCATAAGAAGTGGGTTCCCATTCTTCAGAAATTCGACTAATGCAACAATTATGTTGTGATGATAGTCGACTAAAAGAAACATATGAAGATATAGGATATTGTGTACTTGGAGTATTTGAGGTAGGATAGATATAATCCTTTGTCCATGTCGGGGGACGAATTTGTCGTCCTGATCGTCTAGGGTTATCAGTAGGTATCAATTCGGCAGTTGGCAATGAGGACCCACTAATGCATGGTCATGACGATGAATTGTTCATGTCACAGGAAGAAACAGGAGATTCAGCCAATGTGGTGGAAGATCCAAGATGTGCCAATGTAGGAGATAAGATAAGCAATGGCTGCTCAGACGATTGCTCAGGTGCTATTAGAGCATATTGCGGTGTCATGGAAATATCCTCCACTAATAAGAATTGCCGATGATCCAATGTAGATGTCGATGGATCATGTGAAGACCTCGTTTCTTGGAAGGGGAATATATCATCATGGAAGATAACATCTCGGCTAACGAAGAAGCGCCTTGTAGATATCTCCATAACCCGATAACCCTTCTGTAGAGTAGGGTATCCCGTAAAAACACATTGAAGATCTCAAGGATCCAATTTATCTTTATGGCCTACATTTGTCACATAGCAGAGACAACCAAAAACTTAAAGATGATCAATGTTTGGTTGTTTCCCAAAAAGCATTTCAAATGGCATGCACCCATCAAGAACTCTAGTTGGCATGCGATTAATTAAATAGGCTGCCGTGACCACACAATCTCCCCAAAAAGATTCAGGAATGGAAGCTTGATATTTTAGTGCTCAGGCTATGTCAAGAAGGTGTCGATGCTTATGTTCAACAATCCCATTCTATTGGGGAGTGTATGTACAAGAACTTTCATGAAGTACTCCATGTGAAGATAGAAAAGATTGACACTTAGCAAAAAAATTTTTGCGTCCATTATCCATGTAAATTCTTTGAACAGGTTTATCGAATTGAGTTTTAATCATGGAGAAGAACTTTGATAGATAAGAAAAAGCTTGGCTCTTGGATTGCATGAGAAACACCCAAGTGGTGTGAGAATAATCATCCACAATGGTGAGAAAGAATCGAGATCCATCACGATGTGGAATGTGATAAGGACCCAAGATGTCCATATGAACTAAGGAAAAAATTTCAGTTGCCCGAGTAATACTAGTTGGAAATGGTGCTCGTGATTGTTTTGCCAAATGGCATATCTTGCAATTATGACAAGGGAAACGAGCACTATGTCCAAAACGTTTATGAGAAAGAGAGATTTTATTACTAGCAGTGGCATTACATGAAATGCTTTCATTCAATGAGAACAAATTAAAATTTCTTGGAAAGTTGATCCAAAAATATGGCCCTCCTACCATACTACCCAAGCTCATCAGTTTCCCAGTTGAAAAGTCTTGAAAGAAACAATTTTTGGAATTGAAATTGGCACGATAGGAATTATCTTGACAAACTTTGGAACCTGATATGAGATTGAATTCAAATTCAGGAATATAAAGAACATTATTAAGAGTAATATGTGGGCTTAGGTGGACAGTACCGACTTTTGTGACATCGGTGATATTCCCATTTGGGAGACGAATTGCTACGGGAGGATGAGATTTTTTATGAATACTAGAAAATAAGCACTCATCGCAAATTATGTGGTCACTAGCGTCGGAATCAAGTATCCATGTATCAACTGAAATATTTTTGGGCTCCCATAAAGAAGTACCTGAGAAATTTGCTGATTTATCGACCGTCTTCAATTGATTCAGTGCCTTCATGATATATCTTGAGTAATTGGCTGATGAACTTTGTCAATTCCTTATACCTAATAGATAGAAGTTTCTTTTTCTCTTTTCTCTTTCTCAGTAGGGCTTTCATGTAATTTCCAGCATGTTTCAATGGTATGATGTGGGCATTGGCAATATTCACAATACTTGCCCTTAAATTTAGAATTTTGCGCCCCCCCTTTTGTGATACAAGACCATTTGATCCGGTCTTGTAAGAGCCGTTCGATTTGCGCCCTTGCTTAAGATCTAAGCTGTCAGTTCGGGATAAGTGCTGATCGTGCAATCCACACTTGCATCTTTGATCTGCATCGTCGATGTGGAGGAAATGGGAGTTGTTTGATCCGTGGCTTTGATCTGGGCCGTTGAACCGCAAGCCTTTAGGGTTTGTGTGGCTTTCTTCTTCCCAACGAAAAGAATTCGCAGCAAGAAGTCCCTCGAAGCTTTGTCTTTGCTGTGATGATCGAAAACCACCATGAGATTGGTTTGAGAGTCCCAACGGTGTAGCTAGAGCCACACCTTCTCCTCCTTTCTCATATCCCGTGGTTGCAAGCTACTGGTTTTCTTCTTGGACAGCTAATTGGAAAATTTGGCCGAGTGGAGGTATGGGATCCCACAATAAGGATTTGCAAGCGAAAAGGTATGTAACATTCGTTTAGGGTTAGAAGAAACCGACTTACCTTCTCCTTCTCCTTGATTTTTCGATACTGTAGAAGAGTTGCCTCCGGCCCTTCGAGTTGTTCTTCGGCAGCTTCAAGTTCATTCCACAGGGCAAAAAGACGATTAAAACAAGTGGTAACTGAAAGGTTCCCTTGTTTCGTTTTCGAGAGGGCTTGGGTGAGAGAAATTTTTTTAACTTCATCGAGTTTTTCCTACATTTCCCAAATATTATCCCACATGACCTTTAAATCTTCGGTCGGTGGGAGGTCGAGGTATGCGGTTCTTTTGAGATGTCTCGATTCACCAATGGAATTGGAGGAAAGGCTGAAGCTTCAGCAAGAGCCATTAGATCATGGACCTAGCCTCGGGGGCCACACAATTTCCGATCCAAGTGCGAATGAGTTGGTTGCATTTGCGCCAATGTCGCTGCATTCGGTCACCGGCCGGGAAAGGGACGATTTTGTGAAGGAACCCATCCTTATCCTTGATTATAAGGGCTCGTCGGAAGTCTCTCGCCCAAGAAGAATAGTGTTCGGATTTGATGAGTTGAACTGTAATCAGCCGTAGCTCCAGCCCATCTGTCAGAGATGTGTAAAGGGGGTATCTCGGTTTTAGTCAGCCACCGATGGCCGGAAAAACGAACGATGTAAAGTCGGGTTGAGGACCTGGGTAGGGATTCGTTCCTCTCGGGTCTGGTTCAGATCTATGACCTGGTGAACTCGGGTTTGGATCTCTATTAGGGTGAAGCCCTAAATTGGTCTCTTGTCTAGGTGGGTCGTAACTAGCCCACTGTTGATTGAGATCGTCAGCCCATGAGCTTGGACTGGAATCCATGGCATGAATTGCCATTGAGTAGGCGTAGGGAAATACATCATGACTGGAGCAGGAGCTAGAGTAGACTCTCTCTTTATATGCTTTGATCGATCTGTTCAGATGTTCGGTTGGACGACTCCTCCCGTGCAGGTAGGGTCGGATCTTGGTCACCTTTGTTGATTGAATTTTGCATACTGAATAAAAAATGAATTCCAACCTGAGGTGCTAATGTGTTTTGCAGGATATGATTTGCAACAACAAACTAGAAGACGATTGGGGACAACTCAGAAAATTTTGCAGAAGCTGGGTCAGAGCTGTGGCTTTGATACCATGACACGAAATATGGGACAATAAAAGTAATGTATTTTGTATTTTCATTGATTTGTCGATTATACAAGCCTAAGACTGTATATATAGTACAAGAAACAAAAAAAAAAAAAAAAAAAAAAAGAATACACATAATATTGTCTTCCTTGAAATATTCCGTGCCCATGATCTACTGTATCATCTATGAGATTGGAACGCAATTAAGGATCAATTGAGGATCAAGACAAATTCTTTCTCTAACATTCCAAACGGATGTCAGATGAGGAAGTAGCCCCTAGTCAAGTTTTGATTGGACCTTCCGAAACTTGAAAAGGTCTCATAACCCGAAATCGTACCTAGAAGTATCAAAATCAAGCGGAACTTTTCATACCCCCAAAGTTATGGTCAATGATGATTTTTAAAATGAGAAGTCTTTGAAACGATGCTTAGTTTACAGACCCAAGCCTAAAACCGGATATGAATTGAAATCTCGGGCCCATGATTTCACGATTTCTCAGGGAAATATTGGGCTCGTTGGAAAGGTCTCGACTCATGCACTCTGGAAGTGCAAAAGTCGCACCAATCACTTTTTCACGCTTTTGATGGTTATCTATGCACTTTGTCACGACCTCGGCATAAATAATGCATACGACCTTCGTCATTCGCTCACTAAAAAGCAACAAACCATAAATTATCCCCATGACATCATTCGACGGCACCCGAACGTGGCGAAATAAGGGCCGTTCCTAACCATCCGATAGCATAACGACAAGATTATTGTAATTGCGGTCCCTAATAATACATCGGATTTAGCAATATAGTCAAAATGCTTTTTTTTCTTTCATACCCCGGGCTTACATTTCATACACGAACCGACCCCCACCAACCAAACCAGAACACGTGTCGCATGACACGTAGTTTAAGAATTAAACCAAAAAATGGGATAGGCGCAAAGGATCAAATCCCATTATTATTTTTTTCTAGTTACTAGAATCATTCTAGGGTTTCGAGCGTGCCCTCCATAGATATCTTCTTGGACCTGTTGCAGCTTAGCCTTTGACCACTTGCAGCGTATTTTTTTTTTTTTAATAAAAAAAACCACACAAAGAAAAGAAAAGAAACGATGGAAAAAGGCAAAAGCTCAAGCGATGTTCCATGACTGTACTAACTCAGCCAACGCGACCTGAGCCGACCCGCCGGGACTCAGTGCTGCCTGCGCTTCTTGCTTGAGATGCTGCATCCGCTCCCTGATGGCCTCGCCCTCCGGCCCCATCAGCCCCCGGACCCGCCGCTCCACCTCCGCCGCGCTCACCGACCGCTCCTCCCCCGCCGCCTCCTCCATCGGCAGCGCGACCCTCATCGCCTCCACCATGAACACCCGGTTCTGCCGCTGCTCCGCGTAGAGCGGCCAGGCGATCATCGGCACCCCCGCGCACACGCCCTCGAGCACCGAGTTCCACCCGCAGTGGGTCACGAACCCGCCCGTGGCGCCGTGGTTCAGCACCGCCACCTGCGGGGCCCACGACTTCACGACGAAGCCCCTCCCCGCGGTCCGCTCTAGAAACCCCTCCGGGAGCAGCGCCCCCAGGTCCGGCTCCGCGGTGGAGACGGCCTTATGGCCCTTGCCGGTGGCCGGGCTCCGGACCACCCATAGGAACCGGTGGCCGCTCCTCTCGAGCCCCGTCGCTGTCTCCTTCAGCTGCTCGGAGGAGAACACCCCGAGGCTCCCGAAGCAAAGGAACACGACACTTCCTCTCGGCTGCGAGTCCAACCATGTCAAGCACTCCGGCTTGTCGTTACCTAGGCCGCCGCCGCTCCTGGCTTTTCCGCCATCCCCGCTCGAGACCAGGGGCCCGATGCAGTAAAGCGGAGGGGTCGGCCCATCGGGCACGCATTTGCCGTCCCGGATGGCTTTCACGGCTTCCTCCTCGAGCTTCTCCAACGTGTTCACTATAATCCCGGACGCCATCAGCATGTTCGTCGCGCTCTCCAGCATGAGCTCGTAGGCCCGGTCGTTGCGGTCTTCCAACAGTTCGGGGATGTCGGAAGGCAGCAACGGCGGCGCTCCGGGGAAGCGGAGGACGGTGTCGGTGGCGAGGTCCTTCAAGCTTTTGGTCGTGGTCCTGTGGAGGACGGGCAAGCCGAGGAAGACGGTCAAGCTGTTCCCCGACGAGCTGAAGAAGTAGTAGCATGGGATGCTGAGGCCGCGCGCGACCGACAGGGTGTTGGTGCAGAAGAAGTCGATGACGAGGGCCCGGACGCGGTGGGTCTTGGAGATGGAGACGAGGCCGCGGTGGACGTTGGGGTCGTTGAGGCGGAGGAGCTCGAGGCCGAGGGTCTCGAGGTGCGGAGAGGTGGTGGAGTAGTCGGGAGGGAGGGAGGTGGGAGGCAGGTGGTGGAAGGTGATGGAAGGGTGGGCGGCGGAGACGGCGGCGATGTAGGAGGAGACGGAGCCGCCTTGGTAGGCTTGGCTGGGGAGGAGGACGTGGATGGAGAGGGAAGGTTGGCAGGTGAGGAGGAGCTTGCCCAGCTCCACCATGGGCGTGAGGTGGCCGATGGCCGGTGCAGAATACAGAACCACCGCCTGCTCCTCCATGATGGGTGGCTCTGGTGATCGGCGGATTGGGAAAATCCTGAGAGTAATGTGCTCTTTTAGTCAAGTCGAATTTAGTTTGCAGGTCAGACCTGTTTCTTGCGGATCTTTTTAAAAACTAAATTCGGATCTTTTAAAAAGCCTTTCACTTTATAAAAGGAATATGTTGACTAAACATTATAAAATTTATTGCGTACTATAACTGAGTCCTAAAATTTACAAACAATACAATCAAGTCATTCAATTGATATCGTCAATTTGACTAACGAAAAATGCTGATGTGATATTTTTGTTATTAATTATTTAAATTTTTATTTAAATTAGATTTAAAAACTAAAAAAGAATACCTACAATTTTATTAAAGCAACAAAACTAAAAGCAAAAAGAGAGAACGACGGCCGACGATGCTTCCATTGGCCATCACAAGAAGGGCAGGTGGTCCTAGCTAGGCTCGGGTGAGGGTGCCTAGATTCGAGAGACGTTGGCCTAACCATTGTCCGCTAGGTTGAGGTCTTGTAGGCCCGGGTGAGGCCTTGTTGACCCTCCCTAGCCCGAAGCGAGCGTTGATGTCGCCCTTGATGGGGCTTGGCAAGGGTTGTTGGCCCTTGCTTAGGGCCAGCAAGGCCTCACCCAGTGTGAATTATTGGCAACCTCAGGTGATGGCTAGCGTCACCCATATCTAGGTGCTCGAGCTTGAGAATAGTGAGGGTCGCCGACCCTCACCTAAGGTCAGTGAGGCCACCACTTGGCTGAGTGAGGGCGAGCGACCTCTACAGGCCCCTTTGGTAATGGGTGGTGGCAGCGGAAGTGTCTACTAGAGAGCCCTACCTTTTTTTTTTTTTTTTAATAAAATTTAGCTTTTCCTTTTTAGTTTTTTATTCTAGTTGAAAAAATTTGAATAAAAAATAATAAAAATATCACGTGGAAAATAGAAATTAATTTAAAAATGTAAGGTCGGTATTTTTGTTAGTCAAATTGATGGTGTTAATGAAAGTACTTCATTGTACTTTTTACAAATTTTGAGACTTAATTACACTTTCGTAACAAGTTTTAGGACTTTTAGTGAACATATCCCTTTATAAATTGTACATTACGAAATTAAATTAAATTCAGATGCTCTAAATTTCAGTGTACTTTTATAAAAAAATTTGCCTTTAAAAGGAGGTATTATAGCATACCTCGTTGGAGTAAAAAGGTTTTATACAAACGACTTCTACAATGGTCATTGTAATCTTCAAATCAAAGATGGGTAAGACTGCGTGTCTGAAGTTTTTCGGTACTGACCATATTTGCTCTGTTTTACGTATTTTACAAGCCAATTGCCATTTGGTTAGAATGATTTCTGCGGCGGATTGAACCTTTATACTTTGTAAATCAAGGTTTATATACTGAGGAGACTTCTTCACATGGTCGGAGAATGTAGTTTGGCATGGAGTGGTTTGTCACTTCGAGATACAGAGCCCCTTCGACTTTTCTCCATCGTTTTTCCAATTTCTACCGACGCCTTTTTAGACTTTGGTGAATGAAGCTGATTTGCGGGACGGTCCGGCTGCGAAACACGTGCAAGGAGGAGATTCTCGCTTCATGTGAGTCCAACTTGTTATGATTAAACTTAGCGTTTTGTACTATATGATTTATATAAAATAATGACTTATTGTTGTTGTCTTTTTTATTAGTATGCTAATTAACAATCCTTTTTGTTTTTGTTTTTTGTTTTTTTTTTTTTTTTTGGTGATCCAGGAAACCCCGCACGGCCAGATGCCGGGAGTAAACCACTAGAGGCGACACGTGCTAGCCACCACACACGTGCCACTGGTAAGTCACCCTGCGACGCGCGGGGTTTGAACCCCTCCCCTTCGTGAGGGAAAGGAGACCCAAAGCCAACTGCGCCACCCAGGTGGGTGATATTAACAATCCTTTTTGTTAAAATTTATCAATTGCGCAAAAGTCAATTTTTATATATTTGGTAATTGAAATCAAGATGCGGCAATGTAATTATGGATCACGCTAAAACTTTGATAACCACCTAATATTCACCATTTTTCAAGCAATGCTAGGGAACTTGTTGTCTGAATGAGTAGTGTAACAAAAGATATGACAGGTGATTTATGTGAATATTCAAATAATCGGATCATGTCTAATATCCAATAAAAGCATGCTATATTGGTTAGCATATCTTATGGACACAAATCTTAAGATTTTAGTATCGTCCTCTAGTATCGTCCTCTAGTATTCTTTTTAACGCATTATTCGGTTTAAATATAAGTCCTAAGAACATGAATACAAAGAATTTGAACATTATAAATTTTTCTTTAATCATCAAATCACGAGATATGATGCGATAAATAGTCATGTAAATACGCTCCTTTGCTTTGGTTGAAAATTTTCCATAGAAAAATTTAAATGCTCACAGTTTGTTGGCCTGTCTTGTCTAATGCGTGGATAGCATCGCAGCCCAACGTTTCATTATGTCAAGCAGAGTCCTCGATTTGACCAATCACCATGGACTGAAGAAATACTAGTTGAACATCACTGACGGAATGGAATGGCCCACAGCACAAAAAGAAAACGGACCTAAGTAAGTCTTCGAAGGTATTCCAAAGAAAATATTACACCTAGAAACTAGGGAGATCTTGAGGGTGAAGGTAGACACCCCATTATTTCTATGGAAATGATTATCGCCATATACTTAGGTGTAATAACTTCCCGCGTTTGGGATGACAATATATAATCCTGAAATGGCTCATACTAGGTCAATATGTGCTTTACATAGTATCTTTTAATCGACTTATCGATCCAGTACCTCCAATTGTCTTTCACATCGCTGTGTCCTCGATTTGACCAAACAGCAGCGACTGAGGCAACGATTCTTGAACCTCACCAGCGGAATGGAATGGCCAAAAGCACAAAAAGGCAGAGAGAAAGAAAGAAAACTTCACAGTGAGTCAGTGACGCAAACCGTGGTTCAACCAGTCATATCCATCCATACACCAGCCCGCGATGATCTTTCTTTCCCGTTGAAAGTTAGGTTGGCTTTCCACTAGGGTTCGCAGTCTTATTTTGACAAGTTGAGCATGGGACTCGACACATCCGGGTCGAGCACGGCAACATGATCCGTTAATTTGAGTCTTAAAGTCAAAGTCTAGATTACTAGAGATGTTAGGAGTTCGATTTCCTATCTTCTTGAGAGGTTGGGGGTAGGAACGCGTGAGTGAGGGAGTAAGGTTTCATAACTTGCGCACAGCACATAGCGCATGCAGTGACTTGCAAAATAAATATAGGATAGGACTAGATAAAAAAAAAAAAAAAAATAGAAAGGGGTACCGAATATGTGTTGGGTGCCATGCCTTAACGATAGAATCGGGTTGAGCTGATTTGACATAGTTGAATACTTGAGTGTAACTCAATTTGGATATTTAAACCCTGATATAGGAGGTCTGCTCGAGCTCGATTATTCTGGATTGAGCTCGCTTGGATCGGTCTTCAATAAGCTCAATTTCAAGTCGACTCTCTACTCAGTTAGTCGATATGTCATATAGGGAAATCAAACTTCGTTCACGCTCGTGCTAAGATCCTAGTTTGTCTGCCGCTCAACTAGGCTTGTTTTCCAACCAAAAAAGAAAAGAAAAAAGAACTAGGCTAGTCAATTGCTTGAGAGTATTTTCAACATTAGCTTGACCAGATTTAAGTACTCAGACTATTCAAGCTCGACTCAAATTCGACAAAATGTCGAGCTAATTTCTAGTAATCTCTGAGTTGAACTACTAGTCAAACTCGAGTAGCTTATGGTTAGCTTGACTCGCTTACACCCTAACATAATTTACACACACAACTCTGCTTTTTAACTGCTAATTGAAGAACAAAATATTAGTAATTAACGAATGTATTTACAAATAAATTTATTAAATGTATACTTAACATTATTTTATACATGAAATCCACCTTTAACCCCATTATATGATTAATGAAACCCACATCCCCCCCCCAAATTCCAACACAAGTAACTAGAGGTGTCAAAAATCGAATTGAGTAAAAAAAATTCAGTCTTTATTCAATTAAGTTCTCATTAAAAATCGAAAATTTTTTAACAAGCTCGGTTTTTATCGATTCGGTTTACCGAAACAAACTAATAAAATCTAAATATTTTTCATTCTTTATTTTTATTTTATTTTTAAAAATCTTTTTTTTTAATGTTTTTCTTTCTTTTTCTTATTTTTCTTTGTTGGCCGGTCATCGGCCATAGTGGTGACTGACCAGCTAGAGGCGAGTTGGAGCCTCGTCACAAGAAGATGAAACTCAAGCTCGCTAGATTTTGGCGAGGTTGAGCTTTGCTGGCTTGTGGTGAGGCCGAGCTCTCCTAACGTCAACGAGCTTGAGCCTCGCCAAATTTGGCCACTTGGGCGTGGCTCGAGCCTTGGATCTAGTGGGCTCGAGCTTGCTAATGTCCAGCAAGCTTGGCTTTGCCGATTAGGCAAGGTAGAGCCTTGCCACAAGCTAATGAGGCTCGACCTTGCCAGAATTTGGCGAGCTCGAGCCTCCTTGGCAGTGGGCGCGACCGACCAATGAAGAAGAAGAAAAGAAAAAAAGAAAAAAAAAGAAAGAAAAAAAAGAAAGAAAAAAAGAGAATAAAAAATAATTAAAAATAAATTTTTTAAAAAATAAAAAAAATTTATTGAAAGGGGTCCATGTAGGGAAAAAAACCAAAACAAAACCAAAAGAAAAAACTGAAAATCTGAATCGAAATGAATGGAATCGAATCGGGATTTCGATTCGATTCAGTTTCGGTTCAGATCGGATTTCGGTTTAGTCTAATAAATTTTCTTATCGGTTTGGTTTAGTTTTCCAAAAAAACTGAACCAAACCATTTACACCTCTAAAGCTAACTGATCAAATAAGGTCTAGAATGATTTATAACTATTAATTAGGTGGGAAAATGCTACATTTTTTTTTTTAAAATTTATCAAAGAATGCGCGAACTCCATGTCTGAAAAATGTGGAAATCACAACAACAATTGACTGATGTTCCGTGCATATACTATTTTGCTTTGGATGAAAGGCCTACTATCACCTTTCCTCACCCGTCAAAGACAAACTTACAAAGTTTTTTTTTTTTTTTTTTTTCGACAAATACAACTAAAATTAACCTTAGGAAAACAAATCAAAACCAAAAATCCTGAGAAATATCTTTTGGTGACACGACAAATCAATGCATAAAAGTTTGATGGAGGGCCTTTGTAATGTTAGGGGATCTTAAGACTACACAATTTTCAGGAAGTGAATGTCACTTATCAAGTGTTCCTGCTAGAGAAAGGAAGAATTGAAGTAAAAAAAAAAGAAAAAGGAAACTTGAAGCTGATGCCAAACAATGTCATTTTGCTGGATCAGTTAGAAGAGAACTAATGCCTTTTAATTGCAATCTGCATGATTTGCTGCCCACAAAAGGAAAAAAAAACAAGGAAGAGCGATGGAGAAAATATATTTGTGCCAAACATCGCAGAGTATCATCATGCGATGCGAAAAGGGTTCCTTGCTCGGTAAGAGAAAGCGAGCATAATTATCTGTGTGCAAGTGCCTCTGGCACAGGTCTGGATTTCACCAATTCGAGGGACACTGTAAGATGTTTCATAGGTCTCAATGATAGTCGGGATTTTGCTCTCATACATAAGAATTATCAATAGAGAGAGAAAAAAAAAGAAAAGAAGGGACGGTTCCATGTTTGGGCTAGTTATTATTTGGATTTCCAAAGTCAACAAGAAATTTAATACGGTTTAGGTTAACTTATTCAAAACATACTTTTTCTTTCAATGACGAGGAAGCCTACTTTAGTTAGGTAAGATCCCAAGTTCATAAAATACTCCACTAATCTCATGAATCAGGTAAGACGCGGGTCAAAGTTCAGTTGAGGGCCCAAAATATGAAATTATTATTATTATTATTATTTTATGGTATTTGAGTATTGAACTTGCACTTTATGTCTGACACACACATAAGGGAAGTCTCAGGGTGTGGCGATCCCCGTGGATCCGCTAGAACAACTAGCAAATCAAACATCGTGGTCATACAAAAAAGCAATGTCGTAGGGAACTGCTTTGAAATTTCAGCACAAAGATGAGATTTCTCAAATAGTCCTTAGGGAAGCTCTTCCACAGCCAACTAAGTCCGGCGTATGCTAAGATAATTGTTTGATATGAAAAGGATGTTGATGGCAGATAACTGATGAATAAGAAAGACGATAATTTGAGTTACCTATTTAGTAGACAAATATAAGCTTTGCCTCTAAAACATCTCTAATTAGATCTATTTTGTTCTTTGCTTCTTGTTTAATCTAAATCTTGCGGCTAATGCACTTTGACTCTTCTGATTGAAATTTTTGGAGGAAAGGGAGGATTTCAGTGAAACTTAGGGTTTAAGAGTTTGGGGTTGAAAATGAGTGGATTTGGAGGAAATAGTTTGGATTTGAAGAAAAAATTGAAGTGAAAAGAAAGTGATTTTGCTCTTGGTTTGGAGAAATTTCAAAAATTAGCTAAGGCTATGTTTAGTAACATTTCGAGGAACAACTATTTCTATTCTTTTGTTCCTCGAAACGAATAAATAACATAAATCCGCTTGGTAAAATTTTTATTCCCGATAACAAAAATTTATTTTATTATTCCCGGGAATAGATTTGGAACATAATCAAGAAATATAAAAAAGAAACTTTTTGTTCCCGAGAACAATTCCTAGAATTAGTTCATATTTTCTCCTCTTTTTTATTTTTTTCTTTTCTTTTCTTCTCTTCCCCTTTTTTCTTCTTCCTTATGGCCGGTCGCTAGCCTTGGTTAGACAAAAGTTGGTGACCTCACCGGAGCGTCACCGGCCCTTGGCGATGCCAAGTCACGACGAGGCTCGTTGGCCTGAGTCTCGTCGATGGTTGGGCGAGAGGCTCAGCCTCGCCGGGCCACCTCCAAGTCCGCGAGAGGACATGAGGATTACAAGAGAGAGAGAGAAGTGTGAATTTTCATCACTTGCCTAGAAAAGCCTATGGACTCTAGCCTTTCGCCATAAGTCCTGATCCGTTTGTCTAGGAATCTTCCTATTTCTTTGCATCCTATAGGAAAATATCCTTGATGTCATTTAGGTCTCGTCAATGCAGAGACTTTGACAATTGTGCCTCAATGGTTAGTTTTCCCATATGGGAAGGGAGTGGGCGGGAGTATGATTTCTCACCTTTTCAAGGGGGTCGGGGGGGGACAGTTTAGTTTTGAATATGGGGTTCAACTTTCATGTTCTACAAAAAGGTAGGGTAGAAAGTCTGAAAGTGAGTTGAAAGTTAGGATAAGATAAATTAAAATAAAAGTGGAGACTTTGCCTCTGTCATTTAGTGGAAAGTTCTAGTCCGACTCTACTCATCTTGTAGGAAAATATCTTTGATGTTGATGTCAAAGATGGGTGGTTCCGAGTGTTGAGGTTGTCTCATATTAGTTGTGTAATAGGCTAGTGGTTGGTTCATAAATGTGTGGAAAAATCTCATTCTTTAAATTAACTTTTGTGATGAGAGAGATCCAAAACCATCCAACAACAAGTAGGTCACATAGAAATCATACTCTCTACTATGTCGACCGGACCCTTCTCAAATTAGAATTACCCTCTTCATACCACTGCTTGAGGAACTTCTTTCTCATCGGGGCCTTTCTTCAAAAAACTAACTCGAAGGAAGTCTCGAAGGCAATATCAGGTAAATTTGCCATTTCCTGATTTCGATTGCACATCCTCAAACTCAGGATTGCAAGCGTTCTGAACGGATGTTGGATGAGGAATTAGTCGCCAGTCAAATTTCGGTCGGACCTTCTGAAATTCGAAAAGGATCTTAGAGCCCGAAATCGTACCTAGAGGTATCAAAATCAAACGGAACTTTCCATTCCCCTAAGTTATGGTCAATGATGATTTTTAAAATGAGGAGTCTTTGAAACGATGCTTAGTTTACATGCCCAAGCCCAAAACCCGATATAAATTGGAATCTTGGGTCCGTGATTTCACGACTCCACCGAGCAATATTGGGCTCATTGGAAAGGTCGACTTAAACACTCTGTGTTGAGTAGGTCACTCCCAATTGGAGAGACCAACGCAATTATGTATATTTGTAGTAGAATATATATATATATATATATATATATATATATATATATATATATGGTAGTGAGTGTGTAAAAGTAAAAAGAAAAAAAAAGGGAAAAAAAGGGAAAAAGAAAAAGAAAATATCAAAAGAGATCGGGAGATAAATCAACGTGATCTTCCACATCCAGAAGATCAAGGGAGTCGGAAAGAAATCAAAGTGGTATTCTCATATATACAAAATCACGAGAGATTAGGAGAAATCTATGTGATTTTGTATCGTACAATTCAATTGTACAATTGCTTTTCCTCCTATAAATAGGAGTCCTCCTCAATGGAGAAGGAGATACACACAAGCAAGACAATCGGAGCAGCTTTAAGTAGCGGAAGAAACAGTTGAAGATTCTTCTTCTAAGAAAGAGTGGAGTTATCTTTGGAGTGAGTTATCCATCTTTACTGTTTGTGTAGAGATTCAAGTCCACAAATTGAAGACAGCGAGAGATCCACCTTTGGGTGAATTTATATCCCATTATTTATCATAGTGGAAGTTTTGAAGTGGACTACGGTCCCGTGGTTTTTTTATTTTGAAAAAAATGTTTAGCGAGGCAGCTTTCACCTTGGAGGGTTTTCCACGTTAAAAATTCTGGTGTTATTTTCTCTTAATCTTTACTGTTTTTCATTTAATACTTTATCCTATTTAATTTGCACAGAAATAGTAGCGGGAAAAATTATTTACTAAATCTTCTCCACGAATATTATTTTATTTTTCCCAACAAGTAGTATCGAAATTCTAAGGTTGCTCTACATGATGATTTTTGTTTGCTTTTCTGCTTTTTTAATTAAAATTTAACATGCAATTCAACTAGCATCCTAAGTGAACTTTTTTTGTTTTTTTTTGTTTTTTTTTTCATGACCTAATTAAAATCCCTAATCTAAATATGCAAGACAATAAAAACTAATCCTAGTTTAAGATTTTTTTTGATTTTTTATTATTTTGTTTTGAAATTAACAATTTCTAATAATTAAACATGCAACCTAAATTAATTGATTTTTGGTTTTTTTTTTTTGAAAATTCATGATAACTAGAATGCTCAGCCTAAATGTGCAAATAACCCTAAACATGCAATATTCTAACTCAGACATATTTCGATATAAATAAAGCAATCAAGACCATCCAAAATTACCCAAAAATATCACACATTGTCTAGATCAAGGGACAATATTCCGCTAGTAAAATCGATAAATTGATCTTAAGCCTTAAAGATCAAAGTATCAATTTTATTCCTACATAATTAATTATTTCATGTAAAGCCTTATAGACGAAATAAAAAAAAAATCCGACGCGGTTGCGAATCGGGTAATACATCAGAATTTCCATTTATGCATAGGCAAATATTTCAAATAAAGAAAACAGGATATAAAAAAGATAAAATAAATCTACCTAATAAAGTAAAGTGAAAACAAAATAAAATCTACCTAATCTTTTCTTTTGCTTTTTTTCTTGCTTTTAGGGCAAAGTGGAGCAGCGGCCGGCCCGGTGAGGAGGAATCGTTGGCTAGGGTTCCGGCGAGGGCACCAGGCGCGATGGCGATGCGGCAGCAAGGACTCCGGGATTAACGCGGGGCGGCGTCGGCTTCGGGATCGGGGGTTGTCGCGGGGAACACAGGCGCGGCTGCTGCGCGGCACCAAGGGGGCTGGGACGTGTTGGATCGGCGACTGGCGCGCGCGCAGACGGCTCGGCGGCGGCAGGGGCTTCACGGCGAGGGGCGCCACTGGTGTTGGTGAGCTTCGATGTGGAGATCAGCTGCGGGCGTGTGCGCGGGAGCTTCGCGGGTGGAGCAGGGGCGTCGAGGGGCGGCGAATCTCGAGCGACGAAGGGCGTCACGAATGGAGCAGGGCGTTGCTCGGAGACACGGCGTCCAGTTGTGTTGCACGCGGAGACGGGCGGCCTTGGCGGAGGCGAATCGACGTTGGTGCGGCGTGGCGTCGGTACGACAGAAGTTTCAAGTAGCTGTGAGATGAAGGGGAGCAACGGAGAAGATGAACAGCAGTTTTATTTTTCTTCTTTTCTTTTTTAACTCCCTCTCTCTTCACGTCCGATCACTTCCCCTCTTCTTTCACGTCTTTTTTTCTCTGCTACTTTTCTGACACTTTGACTTTTTCTCCTCAAGAGCTTTTCTTCTCTTTCTCTTTTTCGAAAATCCTCCCTCAACGAATAGAAGCCTCCCCCTCCTTTAATGTGGCCGAATGTCAATCCCTGTGGCCTCCCTAATTAATTGTACGCGAGCCCTTTTATAAGTTTATTTTTAATTTTACTGTGCATAATTAAATGGAGGAAAAGAATTTTGTATATTACAATATGATAAAATTAAGACAAAGTCAAAATAAAATCTACATTCAATTATGCAATTTGGAAACCAAAGATGGAGGATTTGCTATACATCAAAGATCTTTGGAGGCCAATTGTGATTTGGAGGCCGATGGAGGTACCTAGTACCGGGTCAGAGGAGTCGATCTGCGGCGGAAGCCAAATTGGCATCGTCTTCTAGTGGCAAACCAACGACAATGTCAAAGCGAATGGATGGTGCTCAATCGGAAGTGTGCCGCTCAAATCCGACAATGGATTGATAAGAGCATTTTCAAAATTTTGCTAATGAACATGATGCTGGTGTTCTTTGGCAAAAATTAGAAAAATGTACGCAAGAACAACGGCGCAAAATAAAGCAAATCACATGCGGCGGCTCGTGAATCTGAAATACAAAGACGGGAGCAGTGTTTGGAACACATGAGCGAGTTCCAAGGTATAGTAGACCAACTCAATTCTATGAAGATGACATTAGATGATGAATTGCGGGCATTACTTGTTGCTTAGCTCTTTGCCAAATAGCTGGGACACACTTGTTGTGTCGATCGGCAACTCGGCTCTGACGGCAAGCTTATCATGGACGTGGTAAAAGATAGAATGTTGAATGAAGAATCCCGGCGAAAAGAAAGTGGAGTCAACCCTGAGTCCGAGGCTCTTGTCATTAATCGACAAGAAAATCAAAAACGGAGAGGGTGAAGCAAAAGCCGAAACTTTCGAAATCAGCAACGAGGAAGGTCCCAATCCAACTACAGACGAGACAAGAAGTGCCATCATTGTGGTAAATTGGGACACTTCATTCGAGAATGCAGAAAGCTAAAGGCGGAAAAATCAAAAAGTCATAACGTCAACAAAGCTAACGAGAACCAAATGAATGACACTGCAAATATTGCAGATGAAGTGATTATTATTCAAAGTGATGATTCCATTAATCTTGCATCCCAAGATTCGACATGGATAGTTGATTCTGGCACATCCTACCATGTCACGGCTCATCAAGATCTTTTCACATCTTACACCACTGGCAATTTTGGACTCGTAAAGATGGGAAACGAAGGTACGTCCAAAATTATTGGTATGGGTAATATTTATTTGGAGACTAATGTTGGATGTAGGCTACTACTCAAAAATGTGAGACATGTTCCGGACATATGCCACAATCTTATATCTGCCGGCAAGCTTGACGACGAAGGCTACATCAATTTCTTTAGTGATGGAAAATGGAAGCTCACTAAAGGTAATTTGGTGGTAGCCAAAGGAGAAAAGATTAACTCTCTCTATATCACTCAATTAAAGCCGTGTAGAGGAGAGATGAATGTAACCGGAAAAGGTGTCACCACCGAGTTATGGCATAAGTGACTCGGACACATGAGTGAGAAAGGACTTAAGATTCTCACTAGAAAGCAACTTCTACCCAGAATAAAAGGTACATCGTTGAATACTTGTGTTGACTGCATTATGAGAAAACAACACAGAGTAGCATTTCACAATTCCCCACCATTTAGAAAAGCTAAAATTTTAGATTTGATACATATTGATGTATGCACAATGCAAAGTAGGACACTTGGAGGTGCACTTTATTTTGTAACTTTTATTGATGACCACTCTAGAAAGGTGTGGGCATTTGCCTTGAAAACTAAAGATCAAGTGTAGGAAATCTTCAAGCAATTTCATATGAAGGTTGAAAGAGAAACAAGCAAGCGATTGAAGTGTGTACGCTCAGACAACGATGGCGAATATCGAGGACCTTTTGAAGATTATTGCAAAAATCTTGGGATCAAACTAGAAAGATCCGTACCAAAAACACCTCAACACAACGGTGTCGCAGAGCAGATAAACAGAACCATATGTGAAAAAATCAGATGCATGCTTTCCAACGCAAAGCTGCCAAACCACTTTTGGGGTGAGGCAATGAGGACAGCAGTTGATTTAATCAACCTATCACCTTCAGCTCCACTTAACGGTGATGTACCACAAAGTGTCTGGACTAGTAAAATTGTTTCTTATGGCCACTTGAAGGTGTTCGGCTGTAGAGCATTTGTCCACATTCCAAGGGATGAGAGATCAAAGCTTGATGGGAAATCAAAGCAATGTATTTTTTGGGGGTATGCACATGAAGAATTCGGCTACAGACTCTGGGATCCCGTTAATCGGAAGATAGTCAGAAGCAGGGATGTGGTATTTCTTGAAGATCAGACAATCGAGGACTTCGAGAAGCACGAGAAATCTCCATCAACAGACGAATACCCAGTTGATCTTGGCCCAGTCGTTCCTCCTATCAACAAGCAAGCTGAATCAAGGATTGAAGGTGAGACTACTTCAACTGAACTTGAACCAATTGTTGAATAGGTCCCATCAGAACCTCAATTGAGGAGATCAACTCGTGAACGACAATCTAGTCGTAGATATTCTCCCAATGAGTACATGATGCTCACTAACGGGGGAGAACCAGAGAACTACCAAGAAGCTATATTACACGAGCATAAAGAGGAGTGGTTAAAAGCTATGCAGGAGGAGATGAAATCCTTAGATGAAAATCACACTTATGATTTAGTCAAGTTGCCACAAGGAAGAAAACCTCTCAAAAACAAGTGGGTGTTCAGATTAAAGACTGAAGAAGGTAACTCACAGCCACGATACAAAGCAAGGTTGGTTGTGAAGGGATTCGCTCAGAAGAAAGATATCGACTTCGATGAGGTATTTTCTCCTGTAGTTAAAATGTCCTCTATTCGAGTTGTTCTTGGCTTGGCAGCAAGTTTGAACTTGGAGGTTGAGCAACTTGACGTGAAGACCGCGTTTTTACATGGAGATCTAAATGAGGAGATCTATATGGATCAGCCAGAAGGTTTCAAAATCAAAGGCAAAGAAAATCTTGTGTGTAGATTGAGAAAAAGTCTTTATGGGCTCAAGCAGGCACCAAGACAATGGTACAGAAAATTCGATTCCTTCATGGAGGAAAATGGGTTCAACAAAACCACCGCCGATCACTTTGCGTTTTCATCAAGAAATTTACTGATGGTAATTTCCTAATTCTTTTGCTTTACTTTGATGACATGCTAATTGTTGGCCAGGATAAAAGCAAGATCAACAACTTAAAGAATGAATTAAGCAAGTGCTTTGCGATTAAGGATTTGGGACCTGCAAAACAAATCCTTGGGATGGAAATCTTGTGAGACAGGCAGAATTATAAACTCTGGTTATCTCAAGAACGGTATGTTAATAAAGTTCTTGAAAGATTTAATATGAATAAATCCAAAGCGGTTTGTTCTCCCCTTGCAAATCATTTCAAACTCAGCTTAGAGCAGTGCCCAAAAGGTGAGATAGAAAAGAAGGAAATGGAAAAAGTTCCCTATGCATCGGCGGTTGGTAGTCTAATGTACGCAATGGTATGCACAAGGCCCGATATCGCCTATGCGGTTGGTGTGGTAAGCAGATTTCTATCCAATCTGGTAAGGAATATTGGGCAGCGGTCAAATGGATATTTAGGTATCTTCGAGGTACTTCTAATAACTGTATATGCTTTGGTGATGGTAAAACTTTGTTAGAAGGTTTTTCGGATTCAGAAATGGCAGGGGACGTGTACTCAAGAAAGTCTACATCGGGATACCTAATGACTTTTGCGGGGGAGCGGTTTCATGGCAGTCTCGACTACAAAAATGTGTTGCCCTATCTAGTGCTGAAGCTGAGTATATTGCGATAACGGAAGCATGTAAAGAACTCTTGTGGATGAAGAAGTTTCTACAAGAAGTGGGCCACAACTAAGAGGAGTATATCTTGTATTTAGATAGTCAAAGCGCAATACATCTCAGCAAAAATGCAACTTTCCACTCCCGATCCAAACACATTGACATCATATATCATTGGATACGTCATGTGTTGGAAGAAAAAGCCCTATAGCTAAAGAAGATACACATTGATGACAACGACTTAGATATGATGACAAAATCTCTATCTACAATGAAGATGCAAGCCTGTCGAACTTTTGTAGGTTTGACACCTTCTCCAAATTGCTCGTGAGGGGGAGATTTGTTGAGTAGGTCACTCCCAATTGGAGAGACCAACACAATTATGTATATTTGTAGTTGAATATATATATATGGTAGTGAGTGTGTAAAAGTAAAAAGAAAAAGAAGAAAAAAAAAGGGAAAAAGAAAAAGAAAATATCAAAAGAGATCGAGAGATAAATCAACGTGATCTTCCACATCCAGAAGATCAAGGGAGTCTGGGAAAGAAATCAAAGTGATATTCTCATATATACAAAATCACGAGAGATTAGGAGAAATCTATGTGATTTTGTATCGTACAATTCCAATTGTACAATTGCTTTTCCTCCTATAAATAGGAGTCCTCCTCAACGGAGAAGGAGATACACACAAGCAAGACAATCAGAGCAACGTAGCGGAAGAAACAGTTTTCTTCTTCCAAGAAAGAGAATTATCTTTGAGTGAGTTATCTAGTTTGTGAGAGGTTCAGATCCACAAATTGAAGACAACGAGAGATCCACCTTTGGGTGAAGTTGTATCCCATTATTTATCATAGTGGAAGTTTTGAAGTGGACTACGATCGCGTGGTTTTTCCTTTCACCTTGGAGGGTTTTCCACGTTAAAAATTCTGGTGTTATTTTCTCTTCATCTTTACTGTTTTTCATTTAATACTTTATCCTATTTAATTTGCACAGAAATAGTAGCGGGAAAAATTATCTGGGTCTTCTCCACGAATATTATTTTATTTTTCCCAACACTCTGGAAGTGCAAAAGTCGCACGAATAAATGTCGGACAGAGGGTATGCAAGCTCGGAAAGAGTCAACCTTGACGGAGGCATGGCGGCCTCGAGACGAGGCGGGCACATGTCACAAAGTGTGCCTGTCCTCATCTCAAGGCAACCATCCCTCATCTTCAGCGATGGTGAGTCTCTCCCTCATCCTTTTGGCCTTGAAATTCTCTCAAATTGAGCTCGGTCCTCTTGATTATCTGGTGTTCGCATGTTCTTCTATACCGAAACTTCTCGTGCTTTTAGATAAGTTTCAACCACTTGTTTTCATTTTTCAATAGAAATGCATGCTAAGACATCGTCACGTCTATCTAGAATCATAAAATATAGAATACGTCATTATGTTGCCATTTGAATAGACTTACCACATTTTCTTAGGCCCTTGGAATGCAAAAGTTAAGCTTGAGAGCCTACGATACGCCATTATGTTGCCTATTCAAATAGTAATAAAAAAAGCATGTTCCAAGACCATTATAATGTTGAACTAAAATCTTGAGTAACATGATACATTGCCGTGCTGCCAAAATGTCGCTAGTAATCATGCATGTCAGTAGGCCGTTATAATTCTAGTTAGATCTAAAATTAGGCTGTAACAGTGTTGACTGTGATGGGAATGCGATAGAATGCATACTATTGTTGTTGCCGGTATATAACTGTGCAGTTTGGAGGAGATATAAGGTGGGAAATATATTGAAGTACTGCATTAAATCGGCCTTTTACTTGAAAGACAACGTATAGGTCATATACAGAAGGAATTGTATTGTTTGAGCGTAGCAGAGACGATGATGATGCAATTCGAAGTCAAAAGTCAATAGCCATATCGATTCGGACCCATGAACTGAGGCCCCATGCATGTGATCATCCATTTTGTACTTTTGATTTGAATTGTGAGTTTGAAATCAAATGATGTGGAAGATAGCACTGCCCATCAAAGTTGAAGCTCCTCTAGATAAATAATCACAGAACATGATCCACTCAACTGCTAATTGGTGGATTGAATACACAGATTATGAAGCATGGATTTTTGTTCCTAGGTGGTAATTGCAAAATAAGCCCATGACTGATCATTTGAAGCTCCTCCAATAGGAGAGGACCGCATTTTTACAAGGCCATCATGCGGGACAAAAGACGTCAATGAAGAACAAGGTGCCAAACTCTTTGGATTGAGTAATTTACATTGATAGCGTTCACATATTGCAAAAACGGAAAAGAAAAATATACAAGCGAGCAATCATCAATCAGATGCGTCGTCATGAATAAATCCAAAATGTTTCTATCAGATTTTACAAACATATTTAGCTATAAAAGATGTGGAGAAAACTCATGGTGATGCCAGACATTGCATACGAGCACCTCTACTTTTTTGGTAGCATCATTGACCCTCTTCCACACCAGTTCAACTTGTTGCATACCTTGTTCATCGAATCTGAAAACACCAGCAAACCGTCTGTCTCATCAACACCATTCCAAACCCTTCTCATCGATCATAACATAACTAGAAAGGCGAAATACGCCTTCATAGACTCACTCCAGCCTGGCTGACGGTGCAATAGAGTTCAACTTAGCCACTTTGTGGCCTTTTTCTATTTTGTTTTCCCTTTTTTTTCCGTTAATCTAACTTTTTGTATTTCTCCTCTTTTTTTTCTCCTTTTTAAAGGAATAATGCATGATTTTTCCACTCCACACAATAATTTCCCATTAAATTTTTTATACATACATATAACGAGTGTATTTCTCTCTCATTAGTCAAACTCTGGTCAACTTTTGATCAGCGGTAGGAAAATCTGATTTAGAAAGATAATATGACCCATAATCATTTTTCGGATTTTCTCCCAATTTTTGAAAATAAACAATGTTTTTATAAAAATTATGAAAATACTTTATATTTGACCTTTTATATCGATTCAAAGGTCCTAAATACTTCATAATTGTTGAATGTATGCAACTAAAGACTGCATTTACAACTTCAGCATTGCTGCTACTAGCAAATTTTAGACGATGCAGGAAAATGACAAAGCTTTCTGAAGTATGCATATATTATTTAATTTGACGCCACTAATTGCATTTTTCAGCTCCTATAAAACCAAACTACAAGCGGTTTGAACTACTCATCTTGCTCTTTGAGCAATCCAACTAGTGCAACTACAAACTACTATGTTTTGTTTCCTATCTCAAGATTTCTGTGTAGCATTGTGGCTACACATACCCAGTGAGCTCATTTATTGTTCCATGCAGATAGATGCGCTAATGCATTAAGGAAACGTTAAAGACTATACTATCGTGACACACTCTTTTTCTCCCCAAGTGATTCGTGGGTCGGAAGTCTCATTACATCTTATCATACACTGACAATTTCGCACGTCAACAATTATTTCAGCCATCTAAAATGGCGTTCCCATTATTATTTGTCTAGTTAATAGAACGATGGAAAAAGGCAAAAGCTCAAGCGATGCTCCATGACTGTACTAACTCAGCCAACGCGACTTGAGCCGACCCGCCGGGACTCAGTGCTGCCTGCGCTTCTTGCTTGAGATGCTGCATCCGCTCCCTGATGGCCTCGCCCTCCGGCCCCATCAGTCCTCGGACCCACCACTCCACCTCCACCACGCTCACCGACCCCTCGTCCCCCGCCGTCTCCTCCATCGGCAGCGCGACCCTCATCGCCTCCACCATGAACACCCGGTTATGCGGCTGCTCCGCGTAGAGCGGCCACGCTATCATAGGCACCCCCGTGCACACGGCCTCGAGCACTGAGTTCCACCCGCAGTGGGTCACGAACCCACCCGTCGCGCCGTGGTTCAGCACCGCCACCTGCAGGGCCCACGACTTCACAACGAAGCCCCCCTCCGCAGTCTGCTCTAGAAACCCCTCCGGAATCAGCGCGCCCAGGTCCGGCTCCGCCGTGGAGATGACCTTATGGCCTTTGCTGGTGGCCGGGCTCCAGACCACCCATAGGAACCGGTGGCTGCTCCTCTCGAGCCCCGTCGCTATCTCCTTCAGCTGCTCGGCGGAGAACACCCCGAGGCTTCCGAAGCTCAGGAACACGACGCTCCTCTCGGCTGCGTGTCCAACCATGTCAAGCACTCTGGCTTGTCGTTAACTGGGCCGCCGTTACTCCTGGCTTTTCCGCCATATTCCCTCGAGATCAGGGACCCGATGCAGTAAAGCGGAGGGGTTGGCCCGTCGGGCACACATTTGCCGTCCCGGATGGCTTTCACGGCTTCCTACTCCAGCTTCTCCAACGTGTTCACTGTAATCCCGGACGCCATCAGCATGTTCGTCGCGCTCTCCAGCAAGAGCTCGTAGGGCCGCTCGTTGCGGTCTTGCACCAGTTCGGTGAGGTGGGAAGGCAGCAACGGCGGCACGCCGGGGAAGCGGAGGATGGTTTTGGTGGTGAGGTCCTCCAAGCTGTCTGTGGTGGTCCTGTGGAGGACGGGCAAGCCGAGTGAGAAGATTCAGCGTTTGAGTATATAACCTGTACAAGATCACTCTCTCTGTACTTTGTGAATGCTGAAACAATCAACCGATTAACGAGATGAACAATGAACAATGAACTTCTTCTTCTTATCGAACTTTCATATAGAACTCGTCATTGAGAGATGAAGCTACTTGAGAGAACTTATCAAGAAGAAGCCGAGAGTACATCGGTATCGAAGAGCTCTCTCTCAATCATTGTACATAATTTTCTCTTCTCAACTTCAATTCATCTATTACCATTCTTTTTATACTCAGCTATCTAACTACTTTAACCCTTACACAACGTAACTAACAAATTGCTTAACGAGAATCTAAACACAGCTCAATGCACGAGGCTAGCTTCTTCCGGCTCGGCTTTGACCTTCCATTTCGCCTTAGACTTCCGAGATCGCTTCCTCTGTTTTCTTTAACTCTTTCAGTTGTTTAGATACTTCGAGCTTGTCATAGCTTCTTCCAGCTCAGCTTATCAGCAGGTATCGAAGACTCCACAGACTCTGACTTCTCTATTTCCTTAACATCCCCCCTCAAATTGGGGATATAAGAAATGCCCAATTTGATTCGCAGATTATGATGTGCTGATCTTGTTAATGACTTTGTAAAGATGTCAGCAAGTTGAGATCGACTTGGTACATAAGTGACCTGTAATGAACCAGATGCTACTTTTTCTCGGACAAAATGAAAGTCCACCTCAATGTGCTTTGTCCTAGCATGTAAGATAGGATTGAGGGTGAGTGATATTGCTGACTTATTATCACAATATAGATGCATTGGAGGTGTAAGAAAACAGCCTATATCTCGTAAGACAAAACTGATCCAGGTGAGATCAGATGTGGCTGATGCTAGTGCACGATATTCAGCCTCTGTGGAAGACCTACTGACTGTTGGCTGCTTCTTTGCTGTCCAGGAGATAAGATTACAGCCAAGATATGTACAAAATCTAGTGGTAGATCTTCGAGTTTCAGAGCAGCCTGCCCAATCTGCGTCAGAATAACCATAGAGATGCGAGGTACTCCTGGAATGAATGAATAATCCCAGCTTGATGGTACCTTTAATATATCGCAACACACGTTTTAAATTGTTAAAGTCTGCTGTGGTGGGTTGCTGCATTTTCTGGCAAAGTTGATTGGTAGCATAGGCTATATCTGGTCTAGTGATTGTAAGATACTAAAGGGCTCCTACTAGACTCCTGTACTCAGTAGGATTAGCTAACACTGTAGAGTCATGAGTTAGAACAGATGATTTTAATGGAAGAGGAGTGAAAATTGGTTTAGAATGTAGCATGTGGGCTCGGTTGAGAAGATCAAAGGCATATTTAGACTGACAAAGGAAGAGATGTTTAGAGGTACGCTTTGCTTCGATGCCTAGAAAGTAGTGTAAAGATCCAAGATCTTTCATAAAGAACTGGACACTGAGAGAGCTGATGAGTTTAGAAAGTGTTTGGGTTGAGTTTCCTGTGAGAATGATATCATCAACGTAGAGAAGAAGTAAAATTGTGTCTGTTGCCGAATGCAAAATGAATAATGAAGGATCAGTGGTACTGCAGAAGAAGCCATATTCAAGTAAAAAACTGCTAAATTTATCAAACCTAGCTCGAGGAGCTTGGCGAAGTCCATAGAGAGATTTCTTTAAACGACAGACATGATGTGGCCTTTGTAAATCTGTAAAACCTGGTGGTTGATCCATGTAAACTGTTTCAGTTAAATCACCATGTAGAAAAGCATTTTTCACATCTAATTGATGGATAGGCCACTATTTCATCATTGCTACTGATAGAACTATCCGAATTGTGGCATGTTTCACAACTGAACTAAAGGTCTCAGTAAAGTCCAGACCTTGTTCTTGATGGAAACCTTTGGCTACAAGCCTAGCCTTTAATCTGTCCAAGCTTCCATCAGGGGCAAGTTTAGTTTTAAACACCCATTTGCAACCAACTACATTCATATGCTCAGTTCTAGGAACTAGTTCCCATGTTTTGTTCAGATATAGAGCATCCATTTCTTCTTTCATCGCCTTACACCAACCTTCATGAGCTAATGCAGACTTGACTGATCTTGGTTCAGCAGGAATATGATATTCTATTAAGCATGCATATTTGGGATTTGCTTTGACAATTCCTGATTTTAGCCTAGTCTGCATAGGGTGTGCAGAAGTCGTACCTTGTACATCTGTAGATACAAGATTAGTTTAGGCTTGCCCAAAGTCAAATTCTTGATTTACTTGTTCTTCTGTACTTTCAGAAGCAAGCTGCAGGTCCTCTACGAGTGCGTGCTCGGTTACGATATATCTCGTAGTTCTTTGTTACACTAATTCCAGTATCCTGTACTTCGGGATGAAACTGATCTGTAACCTTCTTTGAAGGTTCAACTAGATCAGTTGACTGTAACTGAGCTTGTTTTGCCACATTGGATACAGGATTTTGTACTCCTTTTATCCATTGTTTGTAGAGATCAGAACTTTGCTGATATTCAGTGAGTAGTTTGTGAGAAAAAGGGGAATTCTTTCTCATTAAAAACCACATGCCTACTAACATACACTTGACCATTAGTTGGCAAGAGGCATCTGTAGCCTTTGTATTTCTCACTGTATCCAAGAAATATACAAGGAAGAGTTCTTGGATCAAACTTATGCTTTGTATAGGGTCTGAGATTTGGATAGCAGGTTGATCCAAAAACTCGTAGATGAGCATACTTTGGATTCTCAATCCATACGGCTTATAATGAGGTGACTTCATCTCGTAATCTTTCGATGGAAGCAAATTGATTACATAAACTGCTGTTTTGAAGGCATCAACCCAGTATTTCAAGGGCACTTTTGCATGATACAACATTGCAATGCCCAGTTCTGTGATATGCCTATGTTTCCTCTCAGCAACACCATTCTGTTCTAGTGTATATGGACAAGAGATTAGCTGCTTGATTCCATTTTGCTGTAGATGATTTTGAAATTTCATATTAATGAACTCACTTCCTCCATCACTCTGAAACATTTTGATTTTCTGATCAAGCTGCTTCTCTACCAATTTTTGAAACAAAACAAACACTTCATATATTTCGACTTTTGTCTTACAGGATATATCCAAGTATATCGAGAGAAATCATCAACAAAAACAACATAATATCGAAAATGCTGAACGAAGGAATAGGTGATGGCCCCCATACATCACAAAGGTGTATCCTTTCTAGGGGTAGAGTAGCAAAGATGTTCGAAGAAGAAAAGACAAGGCTGAACTTTTGCAAGTTGACAACCGCTGCACAAACTACAAGCCTTTGACTTATACCGAATTAAGCCTTGATTCCGCAAGGTCTTCACGCTTTGAGACTTGTATGAGCAAGTCTTTGATGCCAGGTATCTTCCTCTACTTCAGGCTGTACTTGTGTAAAGTAGACTTCTGTGGCTCTAGGTTCCACTCGATATAGCCCTCTGACTTTCTTTCCTATCTTCACTGTTGTATGCTTGATGTTGTCCTTTATATATACCCCATGATGATCAAATATAAAGGAACAAGGATAGTCTTCGTTAGTTTTGATATGGAAAGAAGATTCTTTTTAATTTGAGGAACTATCAGAACATCATTCAAAGGCAATGTACTAGCTGGTGTATTCAAGGTTCCATATCCAATACAAGAGATTGATAGATTTGATCCATCACCTATCATTACTGTATCATTACCACAGTAATCAGTATAGTATTGAGTCATACCAGGTTCAGCAGTGATGTGTGAAGTGGCCCCTGTGTCTGGATACCAGTCTGAGCCATAAGGATCCTCCACATGCATTGCTGTCAGTACTGTTGGTATTTCATCCACTTGATACGAATTGTCAAATCGATACCAGCACCTGAGAGCTGTATGACCAGGTTTCTTACAAATTTGACATTCCAGAGGACAGTTATTTGCTGACTTTGTATCCTGTACTGGTCTAGTAGGAGTTGAAGTCTGAGATGGGTAAGATCTAACACCCTGATACCTTAATGAGGAGTTTGTATAGGGTCTAAATCCTTGTCCATTGTTAGACCAGCTATCCTTGCTTATCTGATTCTGCCTCATTGGACTAGAAGTTTGTTGATTTCTTCCAGGTTCAGTATATATGTTTCCATTCTCTCTTCTATTATTAAACTGTCCTCTTCCAAAATTATAATTTCCTCGACCATTGCCCCCTTGGTTTCTAGGATTAAACCTTTGCAGACCTGCTGTAGTTCTTCTTTGTCCATAGTAAGCCATGTTTGGGTTATACTAAGTGGCAGAATAGGTTTGTAGTCTCGTTTCATACCTCTCTAGTTGAGAGATAACTTCATCATACTCAGGTTGGGGTTTAATACAAGTACATAGTTGTCCTGAAGGTTTCATACTCAGAACCCAGACCTTCAAGAACCCCAAACATTCTAGTTATATCATCAACTGGCTTGCCAATAGCATTTAATTGGTCACAGATAGTCTTGAACTCTCTGAGATACTCACTCAAAGGTCTGTCTCTCTTTCTACATGCCTGCAACTTCCCTCTAAGTTCAAATTCTTTTGCAACAGATTTTTGTGTAAATCTGTTTATAAGAGTTTGCCACACTTCAAATGAGGTTTCTAGACCAATTATTAGACTCAGAATGTTTTCTGACACTGCGCCACTTATCCATGACGAAATTAATTGATCTGTTTTTGTCCAATCTAAGTAATCGGATTCGACACTTCTCCTGCCTCGCCTTTGTATCATTTTAGCGGAGATTCTGTTTCACCATTGATAAACCCAATCAAATCCTGACTCTTCAAGAATCTACTGAACTGAGTTTGCCACAACAAGAAGTTTTCCTCGTTTAACTTGATTGTGACAAAATTTGCTATGTTCACATGGATAGGAAATGAATACTTTGGTGCCCTAGCTGCCATTGTTATATGTTCGAAGCTTTTGGGACAATCGTATTCTTCGAGAAATCGAGAAACATCAACCGAGCAATCGGCAAACTTATATGATCACAGCTTATTTTTGAATCAACAAGATCTCTATATGATCTCACTCATGCGATCATTGTACAACTTTCAGCAGACATATATCAGATCTATTAACCCCAGAAGACATAAAGCTCTGATACCATGAGAAGATTCAGCGTTTGAGTATATAACCTACACAAGATCACTCTCTCTGTACTTTGTGAATGCTGAAGCAATCAACCGATTAACGAGATGAACAATGAACAATGAACTTCTTCTTCTTATCGAACTTTCATATAGAATCTGTCATTGAGAGATGAAGCTACGAGAGAACTTATCAAGAAGAAGCCGAGAGTACATCGGTATCGAAGAGCTCTCTCTCTCTCAATCATTGTACATAATTTTCTCTTCTCAACTTCAGTTCATCTATTACCATTCTTTTTATACTCGGCTATCTAACTACTTTAACCCTTACACAACAGAACTAACAAATTGCTTAACGTAATCTAAACACAGCTCAATGCACGAGGCTAGCTTCTTCCGGCTCGGCTTTGATCGCTTCCGGCTCAGCCTTAGACTTCCAGATCAGCTTCCTCTGTTTTCTTTAACTCTTTCAGTTGTTTAGATACTTCGAGCTTGTCATAGCTTCTTCCAGCTCAGCTTATCAGCAGGTATCGAAGACTCCACAGACTCTGACTTCTCTATTTCCTTAACACCGAGGAAGACGGTCAAGCCGCCTCCTGACGAGCTGAAGAAGTAGTAGCAGGGGATGCCGAGGCCGCACGCGACCGACAGGGCGTTGGTGCAGAAGAAGTCAATGACGAGGGCCCGGACGCGGTGGGTCTCGAAGATGGAGATGAGGGCGCGGTGGACGGTGGGGTCGTTGAGGCGAAGGAGCTCAAGGGCGAGGGTCTCGAGGTGCGGGGAGGTGGTGGAGTAGTCGGAAGGGAGGGAGGTGGGAGGCAGGTGGTGGAAGGTGATGGAAGGGTGGGCGGCGGAGACGGCAGCGATGTAGGAGGAGACGGAGCCGCCTTGGTAGGCTTGGCTGGGGAGGAGGACGTGGATGGAGAGGGAGGTGGCCGATGGCCGGTGCAGAATACAGAACCACCGCCTGCTCCTCCATGATGGGTGGCTGTGGTGATCGGCGGGTTGGGAAAATCTCGAGAGATATGTGCTCTTTTGGTCAGTGTAAGCAGATGTATTTTACATGTCAAAAAAGCAGATGAATTTATAGTTGAGTTTAGGTTGACCGGGTTGACCGGGTCAGACCTGTGTTTTGTGTATATGTTTAAAAACTAAATTCGGATCTTTTTAGAAGTCTTTCAGTTTATAGGAGGGTATGTTGTCTAAAAGTTTTAAAATTTATTACGCCTCGTAAAATTTATAAAAAAAATATAATCAAGTTTAAAATTTATTAAGTTGATGCAATGAAGTCTTTGTGTTAACATTAGGGGTGATCGGATCTAGTGTGGGTAGATTAAAGACTTGCGTCTTGTACCTAATCCTATTATAATCGGTCCTTCATTTTTGGACCATATACTTGATTCTATTTACACCGGACCTTGTTTTGGGAACATCTTATTTTTTCAATCCGGTTCCAGAGTCAAGCATATTTCCACTTGAACCTATTTTGTAACTGCCTGATATCCTATATAGTTTTAAATTTTACATTAATACGCGATAAAACAACGTAATCTTCTTAATTTATATTGAAACATTAAAGATATGTAATTAATAAGTAGATGAATTTTTTGAAAAAACGAAAATTAGGGACCCATAAGATTAATTATCATAAATAAACATCATAAGGCAAAGTAAAAATCCTGTGATTGCGGAGTGATTTGATTTGTCTAAATTAGGCTTAGCAAACTAATCAAAGTTCAATAGAAGACAATTGGAAGCAAATTTTCAGAGTGATTTCTTGATTTCCTCCCCATGACTCTGGATTAGTGGTGCCAAAATGGTCAATAAAGTGGCAGTCATTCCTGGATAAAAATGACTCACAATCCTTCTTTTTCTCGTATTTCCCTTTGCATTCTCTCTCTCTCTCTCTCTCTCTCTCTCTCTCTCTCTCTCTCTCCCTAATGCACTCTTCAGGGTTTCCTTGTGTTCCCATGACTACCACCGCCGTTTTCAACCTCCTAACTCTAACCCTCTGGCTCCTCCCCCTGTCCCTCTGCTGCCCCTCTTGCAGGCCCATCCCTGCCTTCTACCCCTCCGCTATTGACGACGGCTGCCGCTCCCTGACCTTCCGCCGCATGCTCTCCTCCAACGCCTCTGACCTCTTCTTTGCCATCCCCTCCGGCGCCTACAAGGTCTAGCCCATCGACTATGCCAAGCGCGAGGTCGTCGTCTTCAATCCTGCCATGTTAGCCAAATATCCTTAAAAAACGTAAACTTTCCACCAATTTGACAAGAAATCCAGCTCAAGAAAACATCCCCAAGAAAAAAAGTAAAACCTAGCTTCAATTCGAAAGAAAATTCTAGAAAACCCGAAGAAATTCACAAACATATGGATGAGGTCTTCATCATTGATGAGATGAAACGGAGTGATCATGAGTTAACGATGGACGGTGCAACTGTGAGCCAATGAGAGAATGAAGCAAGCGAGGAAGAGGAACAGCGAAAGTGGAGCATCATGCGAGAGGAAAAATACAGTTTTAATATTAGAAATCACGTTAAAAAAGGATAGAATTTTAGAATTTTGAGCTTACAAAACCGGTTCTCAAACCGGTTCCCAAACAGGTCTAGTCGATTTGGTTCTTGGGTGAGTATTCACTCGGAACCGAGGACCAGACTAATTCAAATTGGTTTCAAATTTTGGGACTTGGTTCTCAAATTGGTTTTAATGGGAATCGAATCTTGGACCTGTTTTCTAGGTGGGACGATTTGGTTCCCGAGTAAACCTAGTCCAGCTACACATCCCTAGTTAACACCGTCAATTTGACTAATGAAAAAAACTGACGTGACATTTTTATTATTATTTATTAAATTCTTTATTAAAATTAGATTAAAAACTAAAAAGAAAAAACTAAAATTTTATTAAAGAAACGAAAGTAAAAAAAAAAAAAAAAAGAAGAGAACAACAAGCCAATGGCATTTCCATCGGCCATCGTCAGAAAGGTTGGAACCCTAGCTAGGCTTGGGTGAAGGCACCTAAATTTGGATGATGCTTGCTCGATCATCGCTCGCCTAGGGCAAGGCCTTGCGAGCTTGGGAGAGGCCTTGTTGGCCATCACCTAGGGTTGGCGAGGTTCACCCAAATCTGCTAAGCCTCATCAGCCCTAAGCGAGCCCTGATGTCGCCTTCATGAATGTTGGGTGAGTATTCTGCCCTTTAAAGTGGCTTGTTGCTTTCTTCTTGGAAGCTTAAGTATGCCAAATGCATGAAACTTGGTCATGAGCAAATTATTCAACACTCATTTGTCCTTCAGCAGTATGATTCGACCCATGACCCTTGTTTTGGCTTTCGGCGAGGATTGGCACACTGCCTCCTAGCTTACTATATCTTGGTATGGACTTAGGTTTTAGTACATTTCGGATGAGATCCACATGATCAAGATTAAGGTGCACTGGACTGGCATATGTTTGTTGCACTCGATAAAGAGCTCCTCTCTCTCTGTCTGACATGCTTGAACTTTCTTTTCGAACACTTTGGGGCCATGAATTCACATCAAGGAAATCAGAACATGATGTGTGCACTCGGTTTGTTCGACTTGGCATTTAAGTGTCTACTAACTCAATTCTTTTTACCAAGCAGTACAACTTGGAACAAATCTTCATGTAACATTCTTGAAAATGATAGAATTTTCCCATACATCATGTAATGCAATTTTTACATTGAAGAGATAAATTATCTTAAAAAGAAGCCTGCAAAATTCGAAAAAAGCAAGCAAATCGTGGGGCCTAGAGTCAAAGTGTTGACTTTGGGCACACACGTATAAGGATCCTTTGGCGTGAAGATGAAGTCCTCTGCATGCATGAGCCAAAGCATGGCGGGCCCTGGTCAAACTTTGACCCGGACACACGTATAAAAATAGAAATATTTGTAGGTCTTCTTTCCTTTCATAAGAAGCTGCTGAAGCCTTACGTAGAAGAAAGCCACACGTCCATGCCTAGAGAGGAGCTACACGAAAGAAAGAAAAGGACGTTGGAGATCTTTTCTTTTTGGCGTACGACTTGAACGCGTGGTAATTTTTGTGCCGTGAGTTTATATCCAAGTGAGTTGTTTATTTATAAACATTTTAGGTTTGGGGTTAAATCTAGGTGTGGGAAACACTCGAGCGTGTGAGTGATTGTAAACTCTGATTCTCTAATTATAGTGAATTATTTGCTGTCGGCCTTCCCTGTGGACGTAGGTACCAATACTCGAACCAAACCATGTAAATTTCTAGTGTCCTTATTATTTCTTGTTTATTTCGCGTTAACGTAAATTTGCAAGATCCTGTTGTTTTCGCATACAATTATATTCCAACAATTGGTATTAGAGCTTGGATTGAATTTCTTGATTATAATTTGGAGCTTTTGCTTGTCTAATTATTATTTGGAAATTCTGCTATTGCAATTATGCCTGAGAGAAAATCTAAAATTGAGAAGTTTAAGGGAGCAACAATTTTGTGTTATGGAGCATCAAGATGCGAGCTTTATTGACAACCCAAGGTTTAACCAAGGCACTGGATGGTGAAGATGAGTTGCCTATTATAATGAAAGCCTCTGAGAGGGTAGAGCTAATGGAAAGAGCAAAAAGCACAATCCCGTTAAATTTGTCGGATGAGGTTTTAATAGAGGTTGTTGAGGGGAAGGATGCTGCAGCATTATGGGCAAAACTTCAAGCACTCTATGTGAAGAAATGTCTGAACAATCACTTGTACATGTTGAAGAAGATATTTCAATTTAGATATACTAAAGGTACGTCTATCATAACCTACCTAGATAAATTTAATAAACTCATGATGGATCTGAAGGTCGTCGGTAAAATACTTGATGATGAAGAATAAGGCATGATATTGTTAGCCTCTTTACTAGAGTTATGGGAGCACTTTATTGACTTACTATTGTTGGGGCATACTACAATTACCTCAGAAGAGGTAAAGTCCGCCTTATTCTCTAATGAGTAGTAGAGAAAGTTGCGAGATGACGGCCTGGCGCAAGGCGTAGGACAAGCACTAACATTCAGGGTAGAGAACAACATTGAGGGTCTAGTAGCAGTAGAGGTAAAAGTAGATCAAAATCACGCCATAGAAATTTTAAGGGATGCGTGAAGTGCTCTAATTGTCACGAGGAGGGGCACATTAGGAGAGATTGTCCAAAGCGGAGGAATAAAGCTGATAGGCAAAATGCCACAAATAGTGTGGCAAATGTTGCCTAAGGGAGCAATAATGATGCAGAAGCTTTTTATGTGTGACTGCTACTTGAATGGGCGTTAGATTTTGGGGAATGATGCAGTCTGTAAGGTTGTGGAGATAGGGACAATTCGGATTTGGATGCACAATGGGGTGGCACACATATTGATAGATGTGAGGCATATACCTGAGCTTAAGAAGAACCATATTTCTCTGTGGACACTCAATGATATCGGGTGTAGGTACATCGCTAAAGGAGGAGTACTGAAAATCTCTTGAGGTGCCATTACAGTGATGAAGGGGAATAAAGTGAATACTCTCTATCATCTACTAGAAGAGACCGTGACTGGAACCACTGCAGTTTCATTAGGTGAGTTACACTCTAACTTGACTCAGTCATGGCATATGCGTTTAGGGCACATGAGCGAAGCAGGTATGACGATGCTGAGTGAAAGGGGATTGTTGAAGGGTCAAAAGATAAGGAAACTGGATTTATGTGAGCACTGCATCTTTGGGAAGCATCACCGAGTTAAGTTTATTATAACTATTCATTCGACCAAATGACTAGTTGAATATATTTATTCAAATGTCTAGGGCTCGTCTTTGGTTCTTTCAAAAGGAGGTGCCCGATATATGCTGATATTTATCAACGACTATTCGAAGAAGGTATGGGTTTACTTTATGAAGTACAAATATGATGTGTTTAATTAGTTCAAGAAATTTAAGGCGTTGATTAAGAAGTAATTAGATAAACAAATCAAGTGCCCGAGAACTGGTAATGGCATGAAGTTTTGTGGTAAAGATTTTACTGAATTCTGCGAAAAAAAGGGTATTGTGAGACATCACACAATACCTGGGACACTAAAGCAGAATGGCGTGGCAGAACGAAAGAATAGAACTTTGCTTGAGCGAGCTTGATACATGCTTTCGCATGCAGGACTTGGCAAGAAATTTTGGGCAAAGCAATGAACATGGCATGTTACTTGGTTAATCGATCTCCATAATCTACTATCGAGTGGAAGACTCCAGAGGAAGCATGGTTAGGGAAACCTGTTGATTACTCTAGATTACGTATATCCGGATGTCCTGCATATGTTCATGCGAGTGATGGTAAGCTTGAACTAAGGGCAAATAAATGCATATTTCTAGGTTATGCACATGGGGTGAAAGGCTATCGATTGTGGTGCACCGATCCCAAATCACCCGGTTTTCTAATTAGCAGAGATGTGATCTTCGACAATACTGCAATGCTTCAACGGAGGAGTTGTGAGACACAATTAGTAGAGAAGACAGATCATGGTGTCATTAGTGAGGTGGAGCTTCAGGTGGAGACTTCGGAGACCTTGAAAGGTAATAGAAGTTGAGACTGCAGATAAAACCGCAATTCCAGAAGTTGGTGATAGTGGACAATCAGCAAAGCCGTAGCACACTATAGCTGCCAATAGACGGAGAAGGCAAATTAAATTACCAATACGTTATGGTTATACAGATATTGATTATGCATTGACTGTAAGTGATGAGGTGGAGACAAGTGAGCATTTAACTTACTCTAAGGCGATGGCTAATTCGGAGTCATCACAGTAGCTAGGGGCTATGAGCAAAAAGATGGAATCACTTTATCGAAATCAGACATGAGAGCTGGTCAAAGTACCAAAAAGCTAAAAGATCGTCTTAAGTAAATTGGTCTTTAAATGGAAAAAGGGCATTCTCGGTGTCGAGGCAGCGAGGTATAAGGTGAGACTTGTGATGAAGGGATATGCATAGCGTGAATGCATTGACTACAATGGGGTGTTCTCTCTTGTGGTAAAACATACTTCAATTCGTGTTTTACTTACCTTAGTTGCTTCGTAAGATCTCGAGTTAGAGCAGTTAGATTAAAAAACTGCATTTCTTCACGGTGAGTTGGAGGAGCAGATTCACATGAGGTAACCAGAGGGATTTGCTATTCTGGGTAAGGAAGATCATGTTTGCTTGTTAAAGAAATCTTTGTATGGGCTGAAACAGTCTCTTAGGCAGTGGTATAAACGTTTTAATACATTCATGGCTAGTCAAGACTGCACAAAAAGTCAAATGGATAACTATGTTTACTATAGGAGATTGGAACCACTGAGATTTGCTCTAGTGGTCACCCTTCCAATATGGAAGGGGGAGGTGGGGGGTTCGAATCCCCACATTCTCAGGAGGGGTTGGGGTGGGGACGATATAGTTTCAAGAGTGAGTTTCGACTCTCACGCCCTGTAAGAAGATAGGGCAAAAGTCTGAAGGTGAGAGTTAGAGTAGGAATAGAGTAGGACCGAAAAAAAAAAAAAAAAAAACTATAGGAGATTAGAGAATGGCTCTTTGATTTATCTACTTTTATATGTTGATGATATGTTGATAGCAGCTAAGAATATATTTGATATTGATGTGTTGAAGAGATAGTTAAATGTTGAATTTGAGATGAAAGATTTAGGTGTTGCAAAGAAAATATTGGGTATGGAGATTTTGCATGACAAGACTGCAGGAGTTTTATGTTTATCTTAGAAGAAATATGTTGAGAAGATCGTGACATGTTTTAATATACAATCAGCAAAATCTGTAAGTACACCTTTAGCAAAGTACTTTAAACTTTCAAATAAATTATCACCACAGACTAAGGAGGAGAAGGAGCATATGTCCCATGTTTATTATTCTAGTGCCGTGGGTAGTATTATGTATGCTATGGTGTGCACTAGGCCTGATATTTCACAAGATGTGAACGTGGTTAGTCACTTATATGAAGCGTCCTAGTAAAATTCATTGGGAAGCTGTGAAGTGAATCCTCAGATATTTGAAGGGGATAACAGACGTGAGTACAGTGTAGCGGAGGAACAACAATGGCAGTGAGACCACCGATTTTGTGGATTCGAATCATGTCGATGATTTGGATGATTGCAGATCTTTAGTGGCGTATGTGTGTATGCTAGTGGGTGGTGCAGTTAGTTGGAAATCGTCCTTACAGGATCACATTGCCATGTCTTCAACTGAGGTAGAGTACATGGCACTAACCTTTGTAGTGAAGGAGGCGATATAGTTACAAAGTTTGCTCTCGGATTTTGGGTTAGAACAGAAAAGTGTGGATATACACTGTGATAATCAATGTGCAATATATTTAGCATATCATCCAGTTTATCTCGAGCGAATGGAGCATATCAAAATCAGGTACCATTTCATTCGAGATGTCTTAGCTAAGGGTAATGTTATTGTCAAAAAGATTGCTACAGTAAATAACTCAGCAGACATGATGACTAAGTTTGTTCCTTTGGCGTAACTCGAGCTCTGCTCTATTGGCATCTGTGGAGAGTAAGCGCCCGTCGAGGTGTTGGGAGAGTAGTATGGATGATGAGCACTATAACTTGGCTTCAAACATCAAGTCAAGGTGGAGAATTGTTAAATTATGTCTTGAGTTTGAGCGTTTGAAAAACGCGATTCGCTTAGATGTTTTCGGTCAACAGAAAAGTTTCGCTGGACTCTTGAAGATTTACAAAAGAGGAAATATAAAAAAAAAAAAAAAAAAAAAGGGGAGCAAAGTTTCTTTTTTGCTGCGGAATCTGAAAAAGGGAATCGGATGGTGGGGCCGAAAGTCAAAGTGTTGACTCTGGGCACACAAGTATAAGGACCCTGTGGCATGAAGATGAAGTCCTTTGCATACGTTGAGCCAAAACATGGTGGGCCCAGGTCAAACTTTGACCTGGGCACACGTATAAAAACAGATTGTAGGTCTTCTTTCCTTTCATAAGAAACTGCTGGAGCCCTATGTAGAAGAAAGCCGCACGTCCACACCTAGAGAGGAGCTGCACGAAAGAAAGAAAATGACGCTGGAGATATTTTCTTTTTGACGTACGACTTGAATGCATGGTATTTTTTGTGCCATAAGTTTATATCCAAGTGAGTTGTTTATTTATAAACACTTTGGGTTTGGGGTTAAATTTAGGTGTATGAAACACTCGAGCATATAAGCGATTGTAAACTCTGATTCTCTGACTATAGTGGATTATTTGCTACTAGCTCTCCCCGTGGATGTAGATACCGATACTCGACTAAACCACATAAATTTCTAGTGTTCTTATTATTTCTCGTTTATTTCTTTGGCAATTTCGCGTTGACGTAAATTTGCAAGATCCTATTGTTTCTACGTACAATTATATTCCAATAGGCCTAAAAACCCTATTGGCCCAAAACGCAATTAAGGCTGTAAAGATACTTGCTTTACTGAATAAATATGTTTTTTTTAAAATCTAATATTGCAAGTATTTTAAACATGGCACCAAAGCATTCAAAAGTTACAATTAAAATTGTTTTCTACAACCCAAATTTCGATATTGATCATTTAAAAAGTTTATCCCATTCTCACAATTCCACAACATGATTTCTTGGATTTTCTCAAGACTTACGTAATTTCTAAAAATCAATAGATAATTTGAATATCCTTTCAAATTAAGAAAATTTACATAAGATAGTACATTCATCGCTGATACGGTGTTGCAATCCCATGACGGGACAGACTAGATGGCCTTATGGACCAGGTTGGTTTTTCAAAATTTAATTCCTAGGTTTCCTTTCTCAAGCGCTCATACCTCTTTCCAGAGAGCATCAAATTGTCTAACTTTGGTGTTAATGGGAAGCTCTCATAAGCTAGAGCAATAATGCCACAATCTACCCTATAACTTTCTAGAGAAATACATTTCTTGGTGACAAATATGCTTACTCATTGGTCCGCGACTTCAACTCTGCAAAAGGATATCTTTTGAATGAGGTGTCGAAATCATGTGCCCTCTAATCCCAAGGGGTTCATGGTGATTGGGGAAGCGCCTGGTCATGCCAAAGGTGTTGTCAGAAGTTTGCTGAGCACCGCGGACAAGGGCAAGATGGGGGTTAGCAGAAAGCTTGATAAAATCCATAAGGAAGTTTTTGGTTGAAGTACATCACCTACCATCAAGTTAACAATTTTCTAATGTCCGGCTAAGTTTGGATGTCTCATTTATTTCAGTCAATTGTAATACTCATACTAATCATGGCTAATTAAAACTATTGCTTGGGTAATACAAACATCGGAATAAGGACATTATAAGTGCTATAACTTCCGTATCCTCGCTTGGGCTCTATAACGTTTTTTTATCACTTAAGTGTCATAACTTCTAAAGAACATTTCACTCGAGTGCCATAAGTTTTAATTAGTCATTTAAGTGTAAGAACTTTAAAAATGTTCACCCAAATGCTGAAAATTTAACATAGTATGTCATTTATTGTGAACATTTTTAAATAATTATGGTAGTTAGGTGATCGATTGAAAATTATATAATACTTGAGTGATTAAAAAAAAGTTATTATATTGAAATGAGCATTGAATGTAATTATGATATTCAAATGATTGTGGTCATTTAGATTCCAGAGCATCAATGACTTTTTCATGTTCTTGATGGATACCTATCCACTTTGTCACGACCTCGCAAAAATCATGCATATGACCTTCGTCATACGCTCAAAAAGCAACAAAATCTTAATTATTAACACGACATCATTCGACGGCACAGGCGAAATAAGGGCCGTTCCTAACCATCGTGATAGCATAACGACAATATTATTGTAATTGGGGTCCCTATATATACATCGGATTTAGTAATATAGTCAAAATGCTTTTTTTTTTTTTTCATACCCCGGGCTTACATTTCGTTCGCGAACCGAATCCCACCAACCAAACCAGAACACATGTCGCGTGAAACGTAGTTCGAGAATTAAATCAAAAATGGGGTAGACGCAAAGAATCAAATCCCATTATTATTTGTATAGTTACTAGAATTTTTCTAGGGTTTCGAGCGTGCCCTCCATAGATATTATCCTGGACCTATCGCAGCTCAGCCTTCGACCACTTGCAGAGTGTTTTTTTTTTAACCACACAAAGAAGAGAAAAAGACCGAAAAAACAGAAACGATGGAAAAGGCAAAAGCTCAAGCGATGCTCCATGACTGTACTAACTCAGCCAACGCGACTTGAGCCGACCCGCCGGGACTCAGTGCTGCCTGCGCTTCTTGCTTGAGATGCTGCATCCGCTCCCTGATGGCCTCGCCCTCCGGCCCCATCAGCCCTCGGACCCGCCGCTCCACCTCCGCTGCGCTCACCCACCGCTCCTCCCCCGCCGCCTCCTCCATCTGCAGCGTGACCCTCATCGCCTCCACCATGAACACCCGGTTCTGCCGCTGCTCCGCGTAGAGCGGCCACGCGATCATCGGCACCCCCGCGCACACGGCCTCGAGCACCGAGTTCCACCCGCAGTGGGTCACGAACCCGCCCGTCGCGCCATGGTTCAGCACCGCCACCTGCGGCGCCCACGACTTCACGACGAAGCCCCTCCCTGCGGTCCGCTTCAGGAACCCCTCCGGGAGCAGCGCCCCCAGGTCCGGCTCCGCCGTGGAGACGGCCTTGTGGCCCTTGCCGGTGGCCGGGCTCCGGACCACCCATAGGAACCGGTGGCCGCTCCTCTCGAGCCCCGTCGCTATCTCCTTCAGCTGCTCCGCGGAAAACACCCCGAGGCTCCCGAAGCTCAGGAACACGACGCTTTCTCTCGGCTGCGAGTCCAACCATGTCAAGCGCTCCGGCTTGTCGTTACCTGGGCCGCCGCCGCTCCCGGCTTTTCCGCCATCCCCGCTCGAGACCAGGGGCCCGATGCAGTAAAGCGGAGGGGTTGGCCCGTCGGGCACGCATTTGCCGTCCCGGATGGCTTTCACGGCTTCCTCCTCGAGCTTCTCCAACGTGTTCACTATAATCCCGGACGCCATCAGCATGTTCGTCGCGCTCTCCAGCAAGAGCTCGTAGGCCCTGTCGTTGCGGTCTTGCAACAGTTCGCCGATGTAGGAAGGCAGCAACGGCGGCGCGCCGGGGAAGTGGACGACGGTCTCGGTGGCGAGGTCCTTCAAGCTTTTGGTGGTGGTCCTGTGGAGGACGGGCAAGCCGAGGAAGGCGGTCAAGCTGTTCCCCGACGAGCTGAAGAAGTAGTAGCAGGGGATGCCGAGTCCGCGCGCGACCGACAGGGCGTTGGTGCAGAAGAAGTCGATGACGAGGGCCCGGACGCGGTGGGTCTCGGAGATGGAGACGAGGGCGCGGTGGACGTTGGGGTTGTTGAGGCGGAGGAGCTCGAGGGCGAGGGTCTCGAGGTGCGGGGGGAGGTGGTGGAAGGTGATGGCAGGGTGGGCGGCGGAGACGGCGGCGATGTAGGAGGAGATGGAGCCGCCTTCGTAGGCTTGGCTGGGGAGGAGGACGTGGATGGAGAGGGAAGGTTGGCGGGCGAGGAGGAGCTTGCCCAGCTCCACCATGGGCGTGAGGTGGCCGATGGCCGGTGCAGAATACAGAACCACCGCCTGCTCCTCCATGATGGGTGGCTCTGGTGATCGGCGGATTGGGAAAATCTCGAGAGAAATGTGCTCTTTTGGTCAAGTGTAAGCAGATGTATTTTTTACATGTCAAAAAAGGAGATGAATTTATAGTCGAAATCAGGTTGACCGGGTCAGACCTGTCTCTTGTGTATATGTTTAAAAAAATAAATTCGGATCTTTCAAGAGGTCTGTAAGTTTGTAGGAGGGATATTTTGTCTAAAAGTTCTATAATTTATTACGTCTCCTAAAATTTTTAAAAAAATATAATCAAATTTAAAGTTTATTAAATTGATACAATGAAGTCCTTTACTACATTAGGGGTGATTGGATCTAGTATGGGTAGATTCAAAACTTCAATTCTGTACTTAATCCTATTATAGTCGGTTCCTCATTTTTGAACCATATACTCGATTCTATTTACACTGAACCCTGTTTTGGGATCATATATATATATATATATATATATATATATATATATATATATTTAGTTCGGCTCCAAGTCAATCTTATTTCCATTGGAATATATTTTGTAACTATTTGATATCTTATGCAATTTTGAACTTTACATTAATTCGCAAGAAAATAATGTAATCTTCTTAATTTGTATTGAAACATTAAACATATTTAATTAATAAGTACATGAATTTTTGGACTAAACGAAAATTAAGGACTCATAAGATTAATTATCATAAATAAACATCATTAAGCAAAGTAAAAATCCTATGATTGAGGAGTGATTTGATTTGTCTATCTTAGGCTTTGCAAACTAATTCAAAGTTCAATAGAACACAACTGGAAGCAAATTTTCAGAGTGATTACTTGGTTTCCTCCCCATGACTGTGGACTAGTGGTGCCAAAATGGTCAATAAAGTGGCAGTCCTCCTTCAGGCCCATCCCCGCCTCCTACCCCTCCGCCATTGACGACGGCTGCGGCTCCCTAAGCTTCCGCCGCATGCTCTCCTGCAACGCCTCCCGCCTCTTCTTTGCCACCCCCTCCAGCGCCTACAAGGTCTGGCCCACCGACTATGCCAAGCGCAAGGTCGTCGTCTTCGACCCTGCCATGTTAGCCAAATATACGTAAAAAACGTAAGCTTTCCAACAATTTGACGAGAAATCCACCTCGAGAAAACATCCCCAAGAAAAAAAAGAACCCAGCTTCAATCTGAAAGAAAATTATAGAAAAACCAAGGACATTCACAAGCTTATGGATGAGGTCTTCATCGTTGATGAGACGAAACAGAGTGACCGTGAGTTGGTGATGGATGGTGCGACCGTGAGCCAATGAGAGAAGGAAGCGAGCGAAGAAGAGGAACGGCCAAAGTGGAGCATCATGCGAGAGGAAAAATGCAGTTTTAATATTAGAAATCACGTTAAAAAAAGATAGAGTTTTAGACTTTTGAGCTTATAAAACTGATTATCAAACCGGTTCCCAAATAGGTCCAGTCAATTTGGTTCTTGGGTGGGCATTCACTCGGAGCCAAAGACCAAACTAGTTCAAATTAGTTTCAAATTTTGGGAATTGGTTCCCCAATCGGTTTTAATGGGAACCGATTTCTGGACATGTTTTATAGGTGGGACGATTTGTTTCTCGGGTAGACCTATTCCAGCTGCACATCCTCGGTTTAACGCTTCAATTTGACTAATGAAAAAAAACTGATGTGACATTTTTACTTTTTATTTAAATTCTTTATTTAAATTAGATTAAAAACTAAAAAAATTATTAAAGAAACAAAACTAAAAGAAAAAACAGAGAATGACAGGCCAGTGGCATTTCCATCGGCCATCATTGGAAAGGCTGGAACCCTAGCTAGGCTCGGGTGAAGGCACCCAAATTTGGATGATGCTTGCTCGATCATCACTCGCCTAGGGCGAGGCCTTGCGGGCTTGAGCGAGGCCTTGTTGGCCCTCGCCTAGGGTTGGTGAGGCTCGCCCAAATCGGGGGAGCCTCATCAGCCCTGAGCGAGCCCTGATGTCACCCTCATGAATGTAGGGTGAGTATTCTACTCTTTGAAGTGGCTTGTTGCTTTTTCCTTGGAAGCTTAACTATGCAAAATGCATGAAACTTGGTCATAAGCAAATTATTCAACATTTGTTTGCCCTTTCGGCAGCATGATTCGGCCCATGACCCTTGTTCCCAACCTTTGGCGAGGATTGGCACATTACCTCCTAGCTTACTATATCTTGGTTTGGACTTGGGTTTTAGTACGCTTCGGATAAGATCCATGTGATCAAGATTAAGGTGCATTGGACCGGTATACATTTGGAGCACCCGATAAAGGGCTCCTCTCTTTCTCTGACAGGCTTGAACTTTCTTTTTGAAGACTTTGGGGCCATGAATTCACATCAAGAAAATCGAAATGTGATGTGTGCACTCGTTTTGTTTGACTTGGCATTTAAGTGTCTAGTAATTCAATTTTTTTTTTACCAAGCAGTACAACTTGGAACAAATCGTCATGTAACATTCTTGAAAATTACAGAATTTTCCCATAAACCATGTAATGAAAATTTACATTGACGAGATAAATTATCTTAAAAACTACTATTCAACATTTCACAACTATTCACCGCATCAAATCACTATGGTCTAAAACCCATCCGGTAAAAAATTTTGAAAATGTCCTCTGGGGCCGATTTTGGGTCCATGGGCCCAAAAACCCTATTGGCCCAAAACACAATTAAGGCTGTAAAGATACTCGCTTTACTGAATAAATATGTTTTTTTAATCTAATATTGCAAGTACTTTAAACATGGCACCAAAGCAATCAGAAGTTACAATTAAAATTGTTTTCTACTACCCAAATTTCAAAATCGATCATTTAAAAAGTTTGTCCCATTCTCACAATTCCACAACATAATTTCTTGGATTTTCTCAAGACTTACGTAATTTCTAGAAATCAATAGATAATTTGAATATCCTTTCAAATTAAGAAAATTTACATAAGATAGTGCATTCACCGCTGATACGGCGTTGCAATCTGATGACGGGACGGACTGGATGGCCCTGTGGACCAGGTTGGTTTTCCAAAATTCTAATTCCTAGGTTTCCCTTTTCAAGCGCTCATACCTCTTTCTAGAGAGCACCAAATTGTCTAACTTTGGTGTTCATGGGAAGCTCTCAGAAATTAGAGCAATAATGCCACAATCGACCCTATAACTTTCTAGAGAGATACATTTCTTTGTGACAAATATGCTTACTCATTGGTCTACGATTTCAACTCTGCAAAAGCATATCTTTGGAACGAGGCATCGAAAACATGTGCCCTCTAATCCCAAGGGGTTCACGATGATTGGGGAAGCGCCTAGTCATGCCAAAGGTGTTGTCGGAAGGTTGCCCAGCACCACGATCAAGGGCAAGACGGGGGTTAGCAGAAAGCTTGATAAAATCCATAAGGAAGTTTTTGGCTGAAGTACATCACCTACCATCAAGTTAATGATTTTCTAATGTTCAGCTAAGTTTGGATGTCTCGTTTATTTCACTCAGTTGCAATACTCATAAGAATCATGGCTAATTAAAACTATTGCTTGGGTAATACAAATATCGGAATAAGGACACTATAAGTGCTATAACTTTCTTATCCTCACTTGAGCGCCATAATCTTTTTTTATCATTTAAGTGTCATAACTTCTAAAGAACATTTCACCTGAGTGCCATAACTTTCAATTAGTCATTTAAGTGTAAAAACTTTTGAAAACATTGACCCAAATGCTGAAAATATAACATAGTATGTCACTTATTATGAACATTTTTAAATAATTATGGTAGTTAGGTGATTGATTGAAAATTATATAATATTAGAGTGATTGAAAAAAAAAATTATTACATTGAAATCAGCATTGAATATAAATTATGATATGCAAATGTTTGTGGTCATTTAGGGTGCGCATGATAAAATTTCTGAAACGAAAATTGATTTCTTACTAAAAATTTTCTTAATTTCTATTTTAAAAATTGAGAAGTTAAAATTTTTAACTTTTGATTTTTTTTCTTCAAATTTATTTTTGGAATATAAATTTATTCTAAAAATAAAAAAATTAAATTATGTTATCAAATAAATTTTTATTCTAAACATGTTTCGAAAAATAGAAAAATAGAGAAATAGACAAATGGGTACCCAAGCACTTTGTCACGACCTCAGCACAAATAATGCACACGACCTTCGCCATCGCTCACGAAAAAGCAACAAACCATAAATTATCCACATGACATCATTCGACGGGACAGGCGAGATAAGGCCCGTTCCTAACCATCGCGATAGCATTACGACAATATTATTGTAATTGCGGTCCCTATATACATCGGATTTAGTAATACAGTCAAAATGCTTTCTCTCTTTTCATACCCCGGGCTTACATTTCTTTCGTGAACCGAATCCCACCAACCAAACCAGAACACATGTCGCGTGAAACGTAGTTTAAGAATCAAATCATAAATGGGGTGATGCAAAGAATCAAATCCCATTATTATTTGTCTAGTTACTATAACGATGGAAAAAGGCAAAAGCTCAAGCGATGCTCCATGACTGTACTAACTCAGCCAACGCGACCTGAGCCGACCCGCCGGGACTCAGTGCTGCCTGCGCTTCTTGCTTGAGATGCTGCATCCGCTCCCTGATGGCCTCTTCCTCCGGCCCCATCAGCCCTCGGACCCGCCGCTCCACCTCCGCCGCGCTGACCGACCGCTCCTCCCCCGCCGCCTCCTCCATCGGCAGCGCGACCCTCATCGCCTCCACCATGAACACCCGGTTCTGCCGCTGCTCCGCGTAGAGCGGCCACGCTATCATCGGCACCCCCGCGCACACGGCCTCGAGCACCGAGTTCCACCCGCAGTGGGTCACGAACCCGCCCGTCGCGCCGTGGTTCAGCACCGCCACCTGCGGGGCCCACGACTTCACGACGAAGCCCCTCCCCGCGGTCCGCTCTAGAAACCCCTCCGGGAGCAGCGCCCCCAGGTCCGGCTCCGCCGTGGAGACGGCCTTATGGCCTTTGCCGGTGGCCGGGCTCCGGACCACCCATAGGAACCGGTGGCCGCTCCTCTCGAGCCCCGTGGCTATCTCCTTCAGCTGCTCGGCAGAGAACAGCCCGAGGCTCCCGAAGCTCAGGAACACGACGCTTCCTCTCGGCTGCGAGTCCAACCATGTCAAGCACTCCGGCTTGTCGTTACCTGGGCCGCCGCCGCTCCCGGCTTTTCCGCCATCCCCGATCGAGATCAGGGGCCCGATGCAGTAAAGCGGAGGGGTCGGCCCGTCGGGCACGCATTTGCCGTCCCGGATGGCTTTCACGGCTTCCTCCTCGAGCTTCTCCAACGTGTTCACTATAATTCCGGACGCCATCAGCATGTTCGTCGCGCTCTCCAGCAAGAGCTCGTAGGCCCGGTCGTTGCGGTCTTGCAACAGTTCGGCCCTGTCGGAAGGCAGCAACGGCGGCGCTCCGGGGAAGCGGAGGACGGTGTCGGTGGCGAGGTCCTTCAAGCTTTTGGTGGTGGTCCTGTGGAGGACGGGCAAACCGAGGAAGACGGCCAAGCCGCCTCCTGACGAGCTGAAGAAGTAGTAGCTGGGGATGCCGAGGCCACGCGCGACTGACAGGGCGTTGGTGCAGAAGAAGTCGATGACGAGGGCCCGGACGCGGTGGGTCTCGGAGATGGAGACGAGGGCGCGGTGGACGTTGGGGTTGTTGAGGCGGAGGAGCTCGAGGGCGAGGGTCTCGAGGTGCGGGGAGGTGGTGGAGTAGTCGGGAGGGAGGGAGGTGGGAGGCAGATGGTGGAAGTTGATGGAAGGATGGGCGGCGGAGACGGCGGCGATGTAGGAGGAGACGGAGCCGCCTTCGTAGGCTTGGCTGGGGAGGAGGACGTGGATGGAGAGGGAAGGTTGGCGGGTGAGGAGGAGCTTGCCCAGCTCCACCATGGGGGTGAGGTGGCCGATGGCCGGTGCAGAATACAGAACCACCGCCTGCTCCTCCATGATGGGTGGCTCTGATGATCGGCGGATTTGGAAAATCCGGAGAGAAATGTGCTCTTTCGGTCGAGTGTAAGCAGATATATTTTACATGTCAAAAAAGCAGATGAATTTATAGTTGAATTTAGGTTGACCGGGTCAGACCCCTTTCTTGTGTATATGTTTAAAAAAATAAATTCGGATCTTTTAAGAAGTCTTTCAGTTTGTAGGAGGGATATTTTGTCTAAAAAGTTATAAAATTTATTACGCTTCCTCAAATTTATAAAAAAATATAATTAATTTTAAAATTTATTAAATTGATGCAATGAAGTCCTTGTGTTAACATTAGGGGTGATTGGATTTAGTGTGGGTAGATTCAAGACTTGGATCATGTACCTAATCCTATTATAATTGGTTTCCCATTTTTAGACTATATACTCAATTCTATTTACACTGGACCCTATTTTGGGACCATCTCCTTTTTTTTAATCCAATTTCAAGATCAATCCTATTATATTGGAATCTATTTTGTAACTGCTTGATATCCTATTCAGTTTTGAATTTTACATTAATATGCAAGAAAACAATGTAATCTTCTTAATTTGTATTGGAACATTAAACATATGTAATTAATAAGTACATTAATTTTTTGACTAAATGAAAATTAAGGATTCATAAGATTAATTATCATAAATAAACATCATAAGGCAAAGTAAAAATCTTATGATTGCGAAGTGATTTGATTTGTCTATCTTAGGCTTTGCAAACTAATTCAAAGTCCAATAGAAGACAACTGGAAGCAAATTTTCAGAGTGATTTCTTGGTTTCCTCCTCATGCCTGTGGACTAGTGGTGCCAAAATGGTCAATAAAGTGGCAGCCATTCTTGGATAAAAATGACTCAAAATCCTTCTTTTTTCTCGTATTTCCCTTCGTACTCTCTCTCTCTCTCTCTCCAAATGCACTCTTCAGGGTTTCCTTGTGTCCCACGACTACCACCGCCGTTTTCAACCTCCTAACCCTAACCCTAACCCTCTCGCTCCTCCCCGTCCCTCTGCTGCACCTCCTGCAGGCCCATCCCCGCCTCCTACCGCTCCACCATTGACGACGGCTGCGGCTCCCTAAGCTTCCGCCGCATGCTCTTCTTTGCCACCCTCTCCGGTGCCTACAAGGTCTAGCCCATTGACTATGCCAAGCGCAAGGTCGTCATCTTCGACCCTGCCATGTTAGCCAAATATCCTTAAAAACCGTAAACTTTCCACTGATTTGACAAGAAATCCAGCTCGAGAAAACATCCCCAAGAAAAAAAGAAAAACCCAGCATCAATTCGAAAGAAAATTCTAAAAAAGCTGAGGAAATTCGCAAGCTTATGGATGAGGTCTTCATTGTTGATGAGATGAGACAGAGTGATCGTAAGTTGGCGATGGACAGTGCGACCATGAGCCAATGAGAGAAGGAAGCAAGCGAGGAAGAGGAATAGCGAAAGTGGAGCATCATGCGAGAGGAAAAGTACAGTTTTAATATTAGAAATCATGTTAAAAAAAGATAAGAGTTTTAGACTTTTGAGCTTACAAAACCGGTTCTCAAACAGGTCTAGTCGATTCGGCTCTTGGGTGGGTATTCACGCGGAACCAAGGACTAGACTAGTTCAAATCGGTTTCAAGTTTTGCGAATTGGTTCCCCGATCGGTTTTAATGGGAATCGATTCTTGGACCTGTTTTTAGGTGGGACGATTTGGTTCCCGTGTAGACCTAGTCCAAATTTCACATCCCTAATTAACATTGTCAAATTGACTAATGAAAAAAACTGACGTGACATTTATTATTATTTTTTATTAGATTCTTTATTAAAATTAGATTAAAAAACTAAAATTTTATTAAAGAAACGAAACTAAAAGAAAAAAAGAAAGAGAACGACAGGCCGTGGCATTTCCATCGGCCATTGTCGAAAAGTTAAAACCCTAGCTAGGCTCGGGTGAAGGCACCTAAATTTGAATGATGCTTGCTCGATCATTGCTCGCCTAGGGCAAAGCCTTGTGGGCTTGGGCGAGGCCTTGTTGGCCCTTGCTTAGGATTGGCGAGGCTCATCCAAATCTGGTGAGCCTCGTCAACCCTAAGCAAGTCTTGATGTTGTCCTCATGAATGTAGGATGAGTATTTGTTGACACCTAAAATTTTGGGGTTCATTTTTGCTAAAAAATAAAAAATCATCACATGGCATGTAGTTTATTTTAGGCAAGTTTTATTTTATTCCGTCAAGATTTTAGACAATATACTGGGAGATGCAGTTTTGCGCAAAAAGGGAATTTTTGGATAGGATATGCAAAAATATTTCAACGATATATTGAGGGGTATCGTGCGTAAGTAAAATTAGAAATAAAATATACTCCAAAAATTCGATTTTTCTGCTTATAAAAAGGGCCGTGTACAATTACATAGAGGGGGACTCTCTCGGTTTTCGAAAAAAGGAGAAAAGAAAGCTAAAAAAAATTGAAAAGTAGAGAGAGAGAGAGCCGTCCGTGGGGAGCTTTTCTTCGTGTGAGGAGATACAAAAAGCAAAGAAGTCAAAAAGTCAAAAGGCAGAAGAGAGAAAAGGAGTGAAAAGGGTTTCGGTTCTCTGGGGAAAAGTAACCAGCCAGCAGCGTTTTTGTCCTTTTTGATTTGTGGCAGAAGAATACGAGTCCAGAGGGAGAAGACGTAAGATGTGATCGACCAGCATAGAGAAAAAAAAACAAGAAAAAAAGAAAAGGAAAGAAAACAGCAGACTGGTCTTCTTCCTCAGCGTGCTGGCCTCGCGTCCCTGAACAGTGCCTTCGTCGCCTCTCACCAACGACGCCGCACCTTCGAACATCGGTGTCTCCCTTTGCCAGCCTCGGCCACGCCACCGTCGGCCTTCGTCGACACCAGCTCGCGACCCCGCTGCATCTCCGGTAGCCGCTGCCGCTCGAGCAGCCCACACCTGAATCTGAGTCGGTCGCGGGTCCCTGCACCGCGTGAGTTCCTGCATCGGCTCGCGCATCCTCTGCTCGTCCTCGCGCCAGCCACGTCCGCTTCCTCGCCAAGCTCCCGTGCCAATCGCCGCCGTTCCGGCGTCCTTGCACCGCCCCGCAGCCTCGCCGACGCTCCTCTGCCTGCGACGCCGCCCTGAGCCGCGACACCAGCAGCCCCCGAGCCGCGACACCCCCGCGCCGCACCGCCGCGACCCGTGAGAGCGCCCCCTTTGGTCTGCTCCCAACCGCACGCAGATCCGACCCTGACGATTGTCCCTCGCTGCTCGCCGCTCCCCGCTGATTCGCCTGTGGCCAGTCCTCGCAGGAGCGTTGCCTTGGAGACCCACGAGCAAGCCGTGGTTGAAAAAGCAAAAAAAGAAAAAGAAAAAAATCAATTTAGGTAGTTTTTCTTTTTATTTACTTATCATATGTTATTTTATTATTTTGGGTCATTTTACCTCATGTGTTCTTGTTAACATAATTAGGTTTTGATATGTGATTGGAAATTCCCGTTTATCCCCTAATTCGCAACCGCGTCGGTTTTTTATTTCATCTATAAGGCTTTAGATGAAATAATTAATCAAGCGGGAATAAAATCGATATTTTGATCTTTAAGGCTTAAGATCAATTTATCAATTTTACTAGCAAAATACCGTCCTTTGATCTAAACGATGTGTAATATTTCTGGGTAATTTTGATGGTCCCGATTGCTTTATTTATATTGAAATATGTTAGAATAAGAATATGGCATGTTTAGGGTTATTTGCACATTTAAGTTAAATATTTTAGTTATCATGAATTTTCAAAAGAATAAAAACAAAAATGAAAAAATGAAAAAAAATCAAATCAGTTAATTTAGGTTGCATATTTAATTGTTAATTTCGAAATACAAAAGAAAATGGAAAAGACAAAAAAAAAAAAAAAAAAACAGGTTGAATTAGAATTAGTTTTTTTTTTTTTTTTATTGTCTTGCATATTTAGATTAGGGATTTTATTTAGATCATAAAAAGAAAAACAAAAAAAAATTCATTTAGGATGCTAGTTTTTTTATAATTAAATTGCATGTTTAATTTTAACTAATAAAAAAACAAAAAAGATCATCATGCATATAGGATTAGGGCACTTTTTGCACGTCATTGCATATTAAGAAAAATTACATGTAGCTTAATTTTTAGATAATATTAGATAGATTGCATTTTAGGATTATTTAGGTTAAGATTATATTTTAGTTTAAATTAGGATTTTGGCTCAATCTAATTCCTAGTAGAAATTAAATAGGATCTTAACTTAGTTAGATAATTTTCATATTTACCTAATTTCGAATTTCATAGAAAAACAAAAAAAGGTCTTAGGATAAATTACTTCCACTTTTTTAGGATAAATTGCAATTTTTAGAAAAATAAAAACCATAAAATCAAAAAAAAATCAAAATCTTACATGAGCATGTAGAATTAGAAATATAGATTTAGTAAATAAGCCATTTAGGTTAGTAAATTAGGTTTTTTATAATCACATTTTTAGGATCATATTTTTTAGAAATCTCTTTTTAAATAGGTTAGGATTAGATTCAGATAATTTCATTCTTAGAAAACTTGGCACCTTTTTTTTTTTTTTAAAAAAGAAACAAAAAATAAATAAATGGTTTTCTAAGTCAAAATAGGGTTAATTTAAATTAATCCTAAACAAGAGTTAGAAAATTATTCGTTTTAGGGTGTTCAATTAGGGCTTTTATTAATTCAAAATTCCAAATAAAAAAATCCAAAAAAATTAGGTGCATGTTAATCAATTTGCATTCTAGGACCATTTAATTTAAATTTGCATATTAGGTCATTTAAGTTGCAATTATTACATTTCATGTCATATAATTTAGATCATTTTGCCATGTCATATTAGGCTGCTAGTATGCATTGCATTTAGATTAAATTCCATTAAATAAAGTGAGAACAAAAAAGAGAAATTTGCGTGTTAATTAGAAATCATATCTAGGATTGATTATGTGAATTCTGATCTAACGATGCAGATGCTTTCGTTGCTACAAGGTAAGTTCCTCAACCTTATTTATTGCTTTATTGGGTGTTAAATTGATGGATTGCGCACCCGCATGATGACCTCACATGTTAGGGAGAAAAATTAAAATCAACTCAAGCTGCCTGTTAAACATTTTTTTTTTCAAAATAAAAGAATGGTACCGAAAGGGCGTTAGAGAAATCTAGCGTAACCAAGTCCCCGTATCTAGAATCTCTGGTTCGCAGGAGTAAAGTAAAACTCCCATTACTTTACTTGGGTTTCTAATCGACCCACCAAAAAATAGATTAGTGACGACTCCTAGTTAAAAATCATTTGCATGTTAAAAACCTCGAACCTAAAGTCGCGAATTGGTATGGGCTTGGGAGAGCCCGAATTAAGTGTAGGCTTAACAATCCATCAGTCAAACCCTAGGTGGTTCACACCCGAAAATTTGGTAGCGACAGTATTCTACTCTTTGAAGTGGCTTGTTGCTTTCTCCTTGGAAGCTTAAGTACGCCAAATGCATGAAACTTGGTCATGAGCAAATTATTCAACACTCGTTTGCCCTTCAGTAGTATGATTCGACCAATGACCCTTGTTCTGTCTTTCGGCGAGGATTGGCACACTGTCTCCTAGCTTACTATATCTTGGTCTGGACTTAGGTTTTGGTACGTTTCGGATGAGATCCACTCGATCAAGATTAAGGTGCACTGGATTGGCATTTGTTTGGAGCACCTGATAAAGGGCTCCTCTCTCTATCTAACATGCTTGAACTTTCTTTTCGAACACTTTGGGGCCATGAATTCGCATCAAGGAAATCGGAACATGATGTGTGCACTCGGTTTGTTTGACTTGGCATTTAAGTGTCTATTAACTCAATTCTTTTTACCAAGCAGTACAACTTGGAACAAATCATCATGTAACATTCTTGAAAATGACAAATTTTTTCCATAAATCATGTAATGCAATTTTTACATTGAAGAGATAAATTATCTTAAAAACTACTATTCAACGCATCAAATCACTATGGCCTAAAACCCATCCGGTGAAAAATTTTGAAAATGTCCTCTGGGCCGATTTTGGGTCCATGAGCCCAAAAACCCTATTGGCCCAAAACACAGTTAAGGCTGTAAAAATACTTGCTTTACTCAATAAATATGTTTTTTTTATTATAATATTGCAAGTACTTTAAACATGGCACCAAAGCATTCGAAAGTTACGATTAAAATTGTTTTCTACTACCCAAATTTGATCATTTAAAAAGTTTATCCCATTCTCACAATTCCACAACATGATTTTTTAGATTTTCTCAAGACTTATGTAATTTCTAAAAATTAATAGATAATTTGAATATCTTTTCAAATTAAGAAAATTTACATAAGATAGTGCATTTGCCGCTAATACGACGTTGCAATCCGATGACAGATAGATTGGATGGCCCTGTGGACCAGGTTGGTTTTCCAAAATTTTAATTCCTAGGTTTCCTTTTTCAAGCGCTCATACCTCTTTCTAGAGAGCATCAAAATGTCTAACTTTGGTGTTCATGGGAAGCTCTCATAAATTAGAGCAATAATGCCACAATCTACCCTGTAACTTTCTAGAGAAATACATTCTTGGTGACAAATATGCTTACTCATTGGTCCGCAACTTCAACTTTGCAAAAGCATATCTTTTGAATGAGGCGTCGAAATCATATGCCCTCTAATTCGAGGGGGTCGTGATGATTGGGGGAGTGCCTGGTTATGGCAAAGGTGTTGTCAAAAGTTTGCCAAGCATTGCGGACAAGGGCAAGACGGGGGTTAGCATAAAGCTTGACAAAATCCATAAGGAAGTTTTTGGTTGAGGTATATCAACTACCATCAAGTCAACAATTTTACGACGTCGGGCTAAGTTTGGATGCCTGGTTTTTTTTCAGCCAATTGCAATAGTCATACTAATCATGGCTAATTAAAATTATTGCTTGGGTAACACAAACATCGAAATAAGGACACCGCAAGTGTTATAACTTTCGTATCCTCACTTGAGCGTCGTAATTTTTTTTACTATTTAAATGTCATAACTTTTAAAGAACGTTTGATATGAGTATTATAACTTTCAATTAGTAATTTAAATGTAACAACTTTAAAACCTTCACCCAAATGTTGAAAATCTAACATAGCATATCACTTATCGTGAACATTTTTAAATAATTATGATAGTTAGATGATCGATCGAAAAGTTATATACACTTGAGTGATCGAAAAAAAAAAGTTATTGTATTCAAATGAAATGAATGCGGGGTATAAATTATGGAATTCAAATGATTGGGTCAATTAAATTTCAGTGCATTGATGACTTTTTCACGCTCCTGATGGATACCTATGCACTTTGTCACGACCTTGGCATAAATAATGGGTACAACCTTCGTCATTCGCTCATTGAGAAGCAACAAACCGTAAATTATCCACATGATATCATTCGACGGCACCCGAACGTGGCCAAATAAGGGCCGTCCCTGAAAATATCAAGAACCATCGCGATAGCATAACGACAAGATTATTGTAATTGCCGTCCCTAATAATACGTCGGATTTAGCAATATAGTCAAAATGCCTTCTTTTTTTTTTTTTTTCCATACCCCCGGGCTTTCATTTCATCGCGAACCGAATCCCACCAACCAAACCAGAACACATTTCGTGTGAAAAGTAGTTTACAAATTAAATAAAAAATGGGGTAGACGCACAGGATCAAATCCCATTATTATTTTTCTAGTGGGTTAATACCCAGAAAAACCCCAAACTGATACACCTGTGACAAATCTACCCCAAACTACCCCAAACTTGTATACCTTTGACAAATTTACCCTAAACTGGTACACTTATGACAAATTTATCCTATGTTAGTTTTAGTTAAATTTTCTTGTTAAATTATAAAGTTAAATGACACGTGACAATTGATCGGTATACCAATTTGGGATTTTACACTCTATTTGTCACAGTTTACAATTTTTATGATTTTTTTGTGGTATTAATCTAATTTAGCGGGAGGTATATTAGTCATAAATTTACCGGTTTGGAGTTTTTTGTGATCGAATAAATTAATTTTGGGTAAATTTGTCATAAATGTACCGGTTTAGGGTTTTTTATAGTTAGTCGGGGTAAATTTGTCACGGGTATACCAAAGGTGTAGGATTTTTCGTGGTCAAAAGAATAGTTTGGGGTAAATTTGTCACAAGTGTACTAGTCTTGGGTTTTTCAAAGTATTAACTATTTTCTAGTTACTAGAATGTTTTCTAGGGTTTCGAGCATGCCCTACATAGATATTTTCTTGGACCCAATGCGGCTTAGCCTTTGACCACTTGCAGCGTATTTGTTTTTTTTTCTTTAAACCACACAAAGAAGAGAAAAAGACAAAAAAAAACAAAAAACAAAAAAGAAACGATGGAAAAAGGCAAAAGCTCAAGCGACGTTCCATGACTGTACTAACTCAGTCAACGCGGCCTGAGCCGACCCGCGGGGACTCTGTGCTGCCTGCGCTTCTTGCTTGAGATGCTGCATCCGCTCCCTGATGGCCTCGCCCTCCGGCCCCATCAGCCCTCGGACCCGCCGCTCCACCTCCGTTGCGCTCACCGACCGCTCCTCCCCCGCCGCCTCCTCCATCGGCAGAGCGACCCCCATCGCCTCCACCATGAACACCCGGTTCTGCCGCTGCTCCGCGCGTAGAGCGGCCACGCTATCATCGGCACCCCGCGCACACCGCCTCGAGCACCGAGTTCCACCCGCAGTGGGTCACGAACCCGCCCGTCGCTCCATGGTTCAAGACCGCCACTGCGGCGCCCACGACTTCACGACGAAGCCCCTCCCCGCGGTCCGCTCCAGAAACCCCTCCGGGAGCAGCGCCCCCAAGTCCGGCTCAGCCGTGGAGACGGCCTTATGGCCCTTGCCGGTGGCCGGGCTCCGGACCACCCATAGGAACCGGTGGCCGCTCCTCTCGAGCCCCGTCGCTATCTCCTTCAGCTGCTCCGCGGAAAACACCTCGAGGCTCCCGAAGCTCAGGAATGTTAGATTTTTGTGAAACCACTGCCAACTGTTCTAAAAGCTTAAGCTATTAGATGGAGGCGTGGTTTATTATTTAAACATTCTAACACTCCCCCTCACACTTAGTCTGGTCTTTTGCCTAGTACTAAGTGTGGAAATTTAATTGGGAAGGCAAATAGGGGCCTGGAAGATTTGAACTCAGGACCTACTTGCTTTGATACCATGTTAGATTTTTGTGAAACCACTGCCAACTGTTCTAAAAGCTTAAGCTGTTAGATGGAGGCGTGGTTTATTATTTAAACATTCTAACAAGGAACACGACGCTTTCTCTCGGCTGCGAGTCCAACCATGTCAAGCACTCCGGCTTGTCGTTACACGGCGCCGCCGCCGCTCGGCTTTCCGCCATCCCCGCTCGAGACCGGGGGCCCAATGCAAAAGAAAGCGGAGGGGTTGGCCCGTCGGGCACGCATTTGCCGTCCCGGATGGCTTTCACGGCTTCCTCCTCGAGCTTCTCCAACGTGTTCACTATAATCCCGGACGCCATCAGCATGTTCGTCGCGCTCTCCAGCAAGAGCTCATAGGCCCGGTCGTTGCGGTCTTGCAACAGTTCGCCGATGTCGGAAGGCAGCAACTGCGGCGCGCCGGGGAAGTGGACGACGGTGTCGGTGGCGAGGTCCTTCAAGCTTTTGGTGGTGGTCCTATGGAGGACGGGCAAGCCGAGGAAGGCGGTCAAGCTGTTCCCCGACGAGCTGAAGAAGTAGTAGCAGGGGGATGCCGAGGCCGCGCGCGACCGACGGGCGTTGGTGCGAAGAAGTCGATGACGAGGGCCCTGGACGCGGTGGGTCTCGGAGATGGAGACGAGGGCGCAGTGGACGTTGGGGTTGTTGAGGCGGAGGAGCTCGAGGGCGAGGGTCTCGAGGTGCGGGGAGGTGGTGGAGTAGTCGGGAGGGAGGGAGGTGGGGGCGGTGGTGGAAGGTGATGGCGGGGGTGGGCGGCGGAGACGGCGGCGATGTAGGAGGAGATGGAGCCGCCTTCGTAGGCTTGGCTGGGGAGTAGGACGTGGATGGAGAGGGAAGGTTGGCGAGTGAGAAGGAGCTTGCCCAGCTCCACCATGGGCGTCGGTGGCCGATAGCCGGTGCGGAATACAAAACCACCGCCGCTCCTCCATGATGGGTGGCTTTGGGGATTGGCGGATTGGGAAAATCTTGAGAGGAATGTGCTGTTCTAGTCAAGTTTTGTTTATTTATTTATTTATTTATCTTAAGTAGATGCATTTTATAAGGAATACCGAAAGTTGAATTTAGTTGGGAAAATGTAGAGGTGGCAAAATGACCCATTTTGCACCCATATTTTTAACATTTGGGTCGAATATGGGTTAATAGCCCATTACGGGCTATTAACCCACGTTCGACCCACTTTTTTGTTTAGTTTTATATGGGTCGAAAATGGGTCAGACTCTTGGACCCATTTTCGACCCATTTTTAAAATCCAAATGGAAGCTGGTCCAGCAGAAACCCATTTTCTCTACTTGACGTTCCCCTCCGCCGCTCTCCTTCGACGTTCCCCTCCGCCGCTCTCCTCCTTGCCGCCTCCGCCACTCACCGCCGCGGCTCGCCTCCGAGTCGCCTCCGCCGCCCGCCTCCATGGCTCGCCTTCGAGTCGCCTCCGCCACTCGCCGCCGTTGCTTGCCTCCACCTCCTGCCTCTGAGGCTCGCCTCCGCCGCTCCCTCGAAGATCCTTCGTCACCCACCTTCGCCGACGAGCACACCCACGAGCTCCAGCTCCTCGTTCGCCAGATCCAATATATAATGGGATAATTAATTTGGCTCGGATGGACGAACTCAATCGCCCGAACGAGGTTAGGGTTTCTTTTCCCTTTAGAACTTGTTATGATGTCTGACCATATAAATACATTCTTTTTTGTGGTTGCCATCACTTATATGGTTTAAAAACTTTCAAAGACAAAAGATCGCAAGTTTTCGTTCGACATTACTGAGGTGCTGTCTTGTACTTTTCATCAATTTTTAGCGTGTTCTTGGAAATATGTTCATTTGTGAGTCCTTAGTAACTTTCATTTGATTGGCCTACATCAGGATGAAGATACATGGGACAACATTAGTTGTAGGCTTCCACTGTCTGATTAATTCATTCTGGACATGGAATGGTTATCTGCTTTGTATAATATATATTTTCAAAATGTGGCCTACCCACTATACTTCCTTGGATGTAATGATATGAGAAAAATGAAAGATGCTTCTATCTTGTTTCAAATATATATATATCTATTTTCAGGGTACCTTTAGTTGGAAATTCCAAATTACTGGTATTCTTGTTCTGTAGTTACACTTTTTTCTACTTGATTTTACTTTCTCGAGAATCTATGTGCATCGAGAGATGTTATGCCTCCGGAGGGAGGAATATCGAACTCCTGAAGATTGAGAATACTCAATTTCTATTGCTAGGTTTGTAAGAATATCCACACCTGCAAAGATGTTCATTTGGTTGTAATTTCATCGAAGAACCAATCCCTTAGCAGAGACAGAAGCAAAGGTGATAAAATATATCAAACGAGAAAAAGAGGCGGGTGGTACTCAGAGGGTTTTGAGAGAAGGGGAATCAAAAAACCAATCACAATGTAGTGATCTTAAAATAATAGCTGAAATCAATAAAAATATAGCCTATCAAGTATGCACACCACAAAACGAGGGGAGCTTTGCATTAGATAATGCTGCACGTGCTTTTCAATAAAATGAATTATCATAATTATTTTTCAGGGGGTGGGGGAAGGACCCCATTGCCGTTCAGAGAATTTTGTTTTTCATTCTCTACTATATAAATCAAATAGACTGTGTTTGTCTATATGGAAGAGGTTTATCTCCCGGATGGTTAGCAAATTCTCAATTTTCCAATAGTTTAGTAGCTATGTGGAACACCAACTCAAGCAAAACATAAACTCTAAATTCTAAGCTTGTAAAAATTTTCTACATGTGCGGTTTAATACTAGAAATTGTCATGCATTCATCGATGTAGGCTCTTGACTCTTGGTAAGGATGTTTCATTGAGGTTGTTAGTATTAAACATATATAATTAAGTCAGCATATGGCAGAAACCTTATCGGTTGTAATGGACCTGGTTAGTTGTCTCCCGAAATGCTCTTGTTGTTTTCAAAATTCTTCAACAGAGTGATGAAAGGTATTTATTAGAAGTAATAGATACTTCTGAAGCCAACAAAAGTAATCATGAATTCTCATCACCAAGTAGCAACTAACTCATATGATAATCGTGTTTTGTGCATTGAGTTTCTGATTAGCAAAGCTTATCCTATAGACCATAGATTGGACAGTTTTGTTGGTTAATACCAAATATTAATTTGTAAATGCTGCGTCTCATGATAGTCAGTGTGTAGTTTATTAAGTCAAAATGAATAAGGCAGTTTGAACTTTGATCCCTTCAGGGTGATATTGGAGATGGACACAACATTCTTGTGAGGGTACATTCCGAGTGTCTCACAGGCGATATATTTGGATTGGGGAGATGTGACTGTGGAAATCAGCTGGCGCTTGGTATGAAACAAATCGAGGCAGCTGGGAGGGGTGTGCTAGTTTATCTCCGTGGGCATGAAGGGAGAGGGATCGGTTTGGGCCATAAGCTTCGTGCTTACAACTTACAAGACGATGGTCGTGACACTGTAGAAGCCAACGAAGAACTTGGATTACCTGTTGACTCCAAAGAATATGGCATCGGTGCACAGGTACGTGCGGTATCATTTTCAAAATGATGGTGAGGTTTCTTGGGTGTTGCATGTAAGCTGACAGTCTATTTCTTCCCATAAGATCACTTATTTCGTCATGGTGCGAGGTCTAAGGTTTCCCTCCTTCATTTTAATTGGCTTGACTTGATTTTCTCTGCTGTCTCTTTTATGTTCCATTGATTATTGTGGAAACTATATCTGGGTAAATTTCTCTTGACGATATTCTTTTGCCTTTTAGATATGTTGAGGCAGGAACTCTGATGAATAATTATGCGCATATTTTTGACCTTCTCACGCTCCTGCGCCAGTACTTAAAAATCAAATATTGGTTGTTCGATTGAGGGTGAAGTGTCAAAGTCATTTCCTTATGCATTTGTTGGCTTTCGTGGCGAGAATGTTTTTGTTGAACTTTGTTGATATATTTTTGGGAGACATCTTTTTCTGTAAATTTTAGCGCTTTCATCATGATATCACATTAGTAGCATTTGGATACACTTCATATGCATTTGCTCTTCCCTGGGGATCATGAATATCTATACTAGACACAGTAATGCTATGAGTACATGCCTACCAGAACTTTGGATTGTTTATATGTAAAACCTTGACTAAATGGGACTTTTAACTCGGATTACCTTGTTGAACATTCCAGGGGTGCATACAGCTAGCTTGCTTGACCGTGTATTATATTCCATGAAGGTTGACGCATCGGACTGTTGTGATTATCATTGTCATTGTTGTTGATAACACGTAGACTCGAGTTCAGATTTTTGCTTCTTTTGGCTGATATAAGAAACTCGGATTCTGTCACCTTTTATATGATACAGCGGCTTTATCGTCAAAACATCAATGTGGATATCTTTCGATTTCCTTCCACCCTTGTTCGTGAGGCTGGTTGGCGTTTTCTCATTTTGTAACTTTATTTGTTGAGGAGTATTTAGTTTGAATTCTCTTTTGGATGATCTAATGAGTTGACCCTTGCTAGATGGCTATCTATAACCTTCTATTTACTCTTTTTCAATTTATAATTTGACCTCAATAGTATGCTCACTTTAAATAAGAAAAGCATGTGCATCATCTAATTCTTCATAAATATTTCAATTTATAGGTTTTTTTTTTTTTTTTTTTAACAATTTTTATTTTATTTACTATTTTTAATTTAATTTTATAGGTTTTTTAACAATTTTTATTTTATTTACTATTTTTTAATTTAATTTTTTAGGTTTTTTAACAATTTTTATTTTATTTACTATTTTTAATTTAAATTTATAGGTTTTTTAATAATTTTTATTTTATTTACTATTTTTTATTTAATTTGAGGTTTTTATCCAATTAGCATATAGTTTAAAGTGAGCGCAGGTATTTTTTTTAGAATATTAGTAGGTTTTAATAATACGGGTCGGGTTGGGTATGGGTCACTATATTTACACTATAAGAATATAGGTCAAAACGGGTTAAATGGGTCGAATATGGGTCAACCCATTTTCGACCCGACCCATACCCGACCCGACCTACCCATTTGCCACCTCTAGGAAAATGTCACAAATGGTCCATATACCATTACTTAAAGTGCAATTTGATTTCTGAACCCTCGATCAGCTCAATTTGGTCTATGAACTATTGATAAGTGTCCGATTTGGTCCCTAAACTTTTGATTGACTCAATTTGGTCCCTGAACTTTCGATTGGCTCATTTGATCCACGAACTATTGATAAATGTCCGATTTAGTCTTTCATTACTGTTTTTTTTTTTTTTTTTTTTTTTTTTTGGCTTCTTCTCTCTTCCCTCCGCTGGCCGGCGGAGGAAGGCTGGCATCCGACGAGAGTCGCCTGCACCGAACGTTGGCAAGGGCTCCCTTGCAGATCTGGAGAGGGAGCCCCTCGCCAGCATTGGGCGACCCTTGCCGGACGTCGGCTTCCCTCCGCTGGCTTCGGCGGAGGGAAGAGAGAAGAAGCAAAAAAACAAAAGAAAAGAAGGAAAAACAATAACGAAGGACTAAATCGGATATTTGTCAATAGTTCAGGGACCAAATTGAGCCGATTGAAAGTTCAAGGACTTAATCGTTCATTTATCGATAGTTCAAGGATCAAATTGAGCTAATTAAAAGTTCATTGACCAAATTACATATTAAGTAATAGTATAGGGATCATTTGTGACATTTTCCCAATTTGGTTTGCAGGTCAAACCTGTTTCTTGTGAATCTTTTTAAAAACTAAAGTTGGATCTTTTAAAAAGTCTTTCACTTTATAAATGGAATATCCTCACTAAAAATCATAATTTTTTTTTTCTTTTGTGGCCTAGGGAAGCCTTGTGCGCCGTTTCGCGGCGGAGTAAACCCTAAAAGAGCAGTAGAATCACCATCACCATTACTGCCTCGGGTAAGTCGCTTGACGACGCCGTGGATCGAACACTAGACCTCTCATGAAAGGAACCAGCGCCCAACCAGTGACGCCGCCACCACGGGTGGTAAAATTTTTCGCGAGTCTTAAAACTTGTAAAAAGTACAATTAAGTCAATTTGTTGACATTGTCAATTTGACTAATGAAAATACCGATGTGATAGTTTTATTTTTAGTTATTTAAATATTTATTTAAATTAGATTTAAAAACCAAGAAAGAATACCAACAATTTTATTAAAGAAACAAAACTAAAAGAAAAAAGAGAGAAGATAGGTTGGTGGCGCCTATGAAGCACGGACACGTTGCCGAAGCTTCTGTGTAGTGTCCGACACACGTCGACACGCTTGGACAGGCGTTGATCGCGTGTTGAATTTTTCGACACGTGATCAACTTTTCTCAACACGTTTCAATGTACATGTCCGAGGGAGAGAATCGTTGAAGAAGACTATGGATGGTGGAGGCGAGATTGGGGAGCAGAGGCAATGCCGCGACTGCGAGGGAGGGTCAGAAGAAGAGTAGGCAATCTAGAGGGTTGCGATTGCGACACTACAATGGCCTTCGGCGAGCGACTGCGATGAGGCGAGAGCTAAGAGGATCGTACTACAAGCAGGAAGAAGAGGCCGTAGTTAGGGTTTGGCGAGAAGAGAGCGAGGATGGTGGGGGACGACGAAAAGAAACTGGAGTCAGAGAGGAGGGTGGATGGGGTGGCGTGAGATGTGGGGAGAGATAAACCGAGAGGGAGGGGTGGGGGAAGAAATCGAGGGGGCAGGTGGGGGTAGTTGACGGGGGCGAGGGAAGGTGGTGGCGTGGGTTGGCGATGATTGATGGGAGCAAAGAGTTGGTGGTGTCGTGAGGGGGGTTGGGGGGCAGAAAATATTGGGTGCTTGGATTTTGGGGGTGGCGTGGGCCCCGGGGGACAGGGGAGAGAGAAATGGGAGAGGTCAAATGATTTTGGGGGATGAGCGTGCAGAGGAAAAAAAGAGAGGGGGAAATAATTTTTGAGAGGTTTTTGAGACGGAATAACTTTAGAGCGGTACCGACCAAAAAAATTTTTTTGAGCGGAAAAGTTATTTTTATTATAAAAATAAATAAATGAGTTAAAATGATTTCAAAAATAAAATTATTGAATGTTAAATAATGATTTTTTTTTTTTTCCGTGACTTAGGGAATTCCGTATAGTTGGTAGCCGGTAAGTAAACTCTAAGGTGACGTCAATGAAACCACCACCTTGACGCCACGAGTAAGTCCACAAATGACGACGTTGAGATTCGAACTTGTCCCCGTTGTAAGGAGGACAAAGCCCGACCAACGCTGCCACCACATGTGGTGGTAGATAGTGATAAATTTTGATGATTATAAAAGATCATAGATTAATTTAAATGAAGTTGATTATATTTTTTGTTAGTCATTAGTTTAATCCATAATTTTTGTTAAAGTTAAAAATATGTTATCAAATATGGTCAAGCATTAATTATGAATATGTCTTTCAAATTTTCTATGAATATATTTATTAATATTATTAGTGTAAATTCATTATAAGTTCTTGTTATTTATTTATTTATTTATTTGTGAATTTGAATTAAATTAATTAAAAATAAAAATATTTATTCAATAATAACGTGTCTCAATATGTCGGAATTTTTTATTTTTGAGAAATAACGTGTCGGTGAATCGTGTTGCGTGTCCGCATCGCATGTCCGTGCTACTTAGGGTGGCACTTCCATCAGCCATCGTCGGAAGGGCCAATGGCCCTAGCTAGGCTCGGGTGAGGGTGCCTAGATTTGAGCGACATTAGCCAACCATCACTCATTAGGTCGAGGCCTTGTTGGCCCTCATTAGCCTCGAGTGAGAGCAAGTGTCGCTCTTGGTCGGGCCTGGCAAGGGTCGTTGGCACTTGCCTGGGGTCGCAGGGCCTCGCCCAAGGCGGGCGATTGTCGCCAATCTCGCCTGATGGCTAGCATTGCCCAAATTTGGGCACTTGTGCTTGAGCCTAGTGAGGGTCACCGGCCCTCACTTAGGGTTAGCGAAACCACCACTTAGTCAGGTGAGGGCAGGTGACCTCCATAGGCCCCTCTAGTAATGGGTTGCGTTGGCGGAAGCGCCTATCCGTGAGCCTTGCCATTTTCTTTTTTTACAATTATGTTTATATAATAAAATTTAGCCTTTCTTTTTTATTTTTTTCTAATTAAAAAATATTTGAATAAACGATAATAAAAATGCCACGTGGAAAATAAAATTAATTTAAAATACAATGTCAATATTTTTCATTAGTTATGTTCACAGTGTTAATGAAAAGACTTTATTGCACTTTTTGCAAATTTAGGATTCAATTGCACTAGCGTAATAAGTTTTAGGAATTATAGTGAACATATTCCTTTATAAAATTATACATAACAAAATTAAATTCGGATGCTTTAAATGTCAGTGTACTTTTATAAAAAATTTGCCTTTAAAAGGAGGCAATTATAGCATTCTTCGTCGGAGTAAAAAGGTTTTATACAAACGACTTCTACAATGGTTATTATAATCTTCAAATCAAAGATGGGTAAGACTGTGTATCTGAAGTTTTTCGGTACTGACCATATTTGCTCTATTTTACGTATTTTACAAGCAAATTGCCATTTGGCTAGGAATGATTTCTACGGACGGACTGAACCTCTATACTTTTTAAATCAAGGTTTATATACTGAGGAGACTTCTTCGCATGGTCGGAGAATATAGTTTGGAATGGAGTGGCTTTTCACTTCGAGATATAGAGCCCCTCCGACTTTTCTCCATCGTTTTTCCAATTTCTACTGACGCCTTTTTAGAATTTAGTGAATGAAGCTGATTTGCACGACGGTCCGGCTTTGAAACACGTGCAAGGAGGAAATTCTCGCTTATAGAGACCCTTCGACTTTTCTCCATTGTTTTTCCAATTTCTACCGACGCCTTTTTGGAATTTAGTGAATGAAGCTGATTTGCACGACGGTCCGGCTGCGAAACACGTGCAAGGAGGAGATTCTCGCTTCATCTACCTCCAACTTGTTATGGTTAAGCTTAGTGTTGTGTACTATATGATTTATAAAAAACAGTGACTTATTGTTGTTGTCTTTTTTATTAGCACGCTAATTAACAATCATTTTTGTTAAAATTTATCAATAGCACGAAAGTCAATTTTAATATATTTGGTAATTGAATTCAAGATTCAACGATGTAATTACGGATCACATCGAAACTTTGGTAACCGCCCTAAAATTCACCATTTTTCAAGCAATGCTGGGGAATTTGCTGTCTGAATGATTAGTGTAACAGAAGACATGGCACGCAATTTATGTGAACATTTAAATAGGCAAGTCATATTTACCATCCAATAAAAGCATACTATATCGGTTAGCATATCTTATGGACGCATATCTTAAGAACTTAGTATCGTCCTCTAGTATTCTTTTTAATGCATCGGTTTGGAAATAAGTTCTAAGAACATGAATACAAAGAATTTGAACATTATAAATTTTTCTTTAATCATCAAACCACGAGAAATAGTGCGATGGACAGAGTCATATGAATAGATGCTTTTGCCTTGGTTGAAGATTTTCCACAGAAAAATTAAATGCCAACAATTTGTTGGGCCTGTCTTGTCTAATGCGTGGATAGCATCGTAGTCTAACGTTTCATTATGTCAAGCGGGGTCCCTGATTTGACCAATCACCAACGACTGAGGCAACGCTACTTGAACATCACTAACGGAATGGAATGACACAAGGCACAAAAAAATGGGACCTAAGTTAAGAACTTTGGGATGTGAATATACCTAGAAGCTAGGGAGACCTTGGGGATTGAGGAAGACACCCCATCATTTCTTTGGAAATGATTATCGTCAAATAGTTAAGTATAGTAACTTCCCGCATCATGATAGTATGCAATCTTAAAATGGTGTATACTAGGTAGACTCGTGCTTGTATTTTAATTGACTTGCCGACCCAGTACCTTCAATTGTCTTTCACATGACTGTGTCCTCGATTTGACCAAACACCAGCGACTGAGGCAGCGATTCTTGAACCTCACCAACGGAATGGAGTGGCCAAAAGCACAAAGAGAGAGAGAAAGAAAGAAAACTTCACAGTGACGCAGAACCGTGGTTCAACCAGTCATTCCAATCCAAAGACCAGCCCGCGATGATCTTTCTTTCCTGTTGAAAGTTAGGTTGGCTTTCCACTAGGGTTCAGTCTTATTTTGGCAAGTTGAGCATAGGCCTCGACACATCCAGGTCGAGCATGCTGAAATGATCCGTTAATTTGAGTCTTAAAGTCAAAGTCTAGATTACTGGAGAGGTTGGGAGTTCGATTTCTCATCTTCTCGGGAGATTGGGTTGGGGATGCGTGTGCTGACACCTATTTTTAAAATTTAACTTATCTTTTAGAAAATAAAAATGGAGCATTTGGTTGTAGAGGGAAATTTTTATAAAAAGTTTTGAATCAAATTGCCTCATTTCAAAATTCAAAAGTTCAACAGTCTTTTGGAGTCACTAATTTGTTGAACGGTTGAGCAAATATGCGCAAATCTTCACTTGTAAAAACAAATTCGAGTCTTTTCTCTGCAAATAGATGATACAAAGCTTCGGTAAGATGTGGGGCTTCTCTTCGTCGAAAGAAAAAAATACGAAAGTGAAAAAAAGTGAGAAGACGTGAGGGAGACTTTCGGAGGTTCTCTGAGGGGCCATCGAAAGTCAAAAAAGAGAAAAGTCAAAAAAGGGAGAGAGAAGAGGAAGAAACACGAAAAAGAGAAAAGTCAGAAAGAAAAGTTGTGGAGCAGCATCTGCAGAAGGAGACAGAGAAGAAGTGACGTGAGAGAGAAGATGTGAGGGGACTTCAGCAGAAAGAAAATAATAAAAAAGAAAGAAAAGGGACCCCTGTTCATCTTCGTCTGTGGAGCAGCCCATTGCCGACCTCGTCTGCAAGCGCCTGTGCCGTCCGCCGCGTACGTGCCGCCGTGCTCACACCACCACCGCGCCTCAGCCGACGCGACCTTTGCTCGACCACACCGCCCGGCGCCGCTGCCCTACGACGACCAGCACCAGCCCCCTTGGTCTCCGCCGTTCGCAGCGCCTCCCTGCAGCCGTCCGAGCACCTCCTCCGAGGACCCTTTCGGCGAACCCAGCTGCTGCCGACACCGCCGCGTGCAACCACAGACGCCATCCCCTGTTTCTGCTGCTCTGCTTTAGCCGTGCCCCGAAGTCCACGATTTGCAGCGTCGCGACCCGCCTCCGTCAGCCCAGCGCCCCTGTAGCTGGATCCGACACCCCTGCAGCATCCGCCTTCGAGCCGGTCGACGAGCCTCATCCGCGACGCCCTGTCCCGACGCCGCGTCACCTCTACTCGACCCGGTGCCCGACGCTCCCTGCTGCCCTGCCATCGGAAACCTCCGCCCGAGTGACCCCTTCTGCGTTGCATTGCAGGTTTACTTTTGCCGAACTCGCCGGAGATCCGACCACTGGGAACTCCGACCGACGGTAGCCTCCGACGCCGGCCAGCCTTCGCCCGGTGTCATTTACCACCGTCGCTGCTCCCATTTTCCAAGCCTCAGATAGTTTATTTTTATTTTTTACTTATTTCATGTTATGTTAGCTTATTTTTAAGTTCAATTATTTGAATTGTAACATTGTATGTCAATATTCATAGATCTGGTAGACATTAAGGGGTTATATCCCAAATTATGATAATTATTAATTTGACCAGTAAGACGTTGGATTATTTTTCTAATTACTTTAATTTTTAGGAGTTTTGATGATATTTTAATTGTTAAATCATTATAGAATTAAAATAATTGTTAATTTAATTCGTGAGACAACGGATTATTTTTTCGGTTATTTTAATTCTTATCATCATTCTTTTAAAATAATTATTTGTTTTTTTTTGTTAGTCCTACTCTATTTCTACTTTACATTCACTCTTGACTTTTTGCTTTCCGCTCTTGCGGGCGTGGGAGTCAAACCCACTCCTAAAACTTACGCGTTCCCACCCCATCCCCCTGAGAAGGTGGGGATTTGAACCCCTCATCTTCCCATTCCTTCCATGTTGGAAGAGTGGTAAATAATTACTCGTTTGGAAAGATAAAAAAAGGGAAAAAATCACGAAAAACCCCAAAGTTTGCTCAGGTGTGACACATTTACTTAAACTTTTTTGCGCCGTGCAAAACCCCAAACTTTCTAAACCGTGACACATTTATGACATTTTTGTCTTTTTAGTTTCTTTTTTTTTTTTTTTTCTTTTTTTCCTTCTTCTTCCCTCCGCCGCTCCCGGCGGGGAGGGAAGCCGGGTCCGGCGGGGTCGCTCGACGCCGGCGAGGGCGAGGGCCGCCCGACCCCGATTTGGCGAGGGCTACCCTCGCCGGATCCGGCGAGGGAACCCCTCGCCTACGTCGGCGAGGGGTTCCCTCGCCGGATCTCGCGAGGCGGCCCTCGCCGCATCGAGCGAGGGCCGCCCTCGCCCTCGTCGGCGTCGGGCGACCCTCGCCGGACGCCCGCCGCCATGGCCGGCCATGGCGGAGGGAAGAAGAAGAAAAAAAAAAGAAAAATTTTTAAAAATGAAAAGACCAAAATACCCTTCAATTTTGGGGTAAATGTGTCACACTTAGAAAGTTCGGGTTTTTGGTGTCACAAAAAAAATTTGGGGTAAATGTGTCACGGTTTGAAAAGTTTGGGATTTTTCACGGCGCAAAAAAGTTTGGGGTAAATGTGTCACACGGAAGAAACTTTGGAGTTTTTCATGGTTTTTTCCCTAAAAAAACACTAAACCATTAAAAATCAAAAGTACATAAAAATCTAAATATTGCATTAGAGCATTTAGGTTTATTAAGTTAGGACTACATTTTTAGAATTATAATTTTTAGATTATACTTTTAAATGGGTGATTTTTTGATTTTTTTAATTAGGACTAATTTTAAATAATGTTGGCACGTCTTGATAATTTAAAAAAAAAAAAAAAATAGTTTTCTAAGATAGGATATAGTTTAAGTTAAATTGATCCCTAAAATAAATTAGAAAATTATTCACTTTAGATTGTTTAATTAGGGTTTTATTAATTCCGAATTTCAAATAAAAATAAAAATTACATTGCATGTTAATTAATTTGCATAATAGGTTTAATTAGAATTTGTTTATTAGTAAAATTATGTCATATCTAGAATCTAGGTACTTAGGTCCATACACATTTCGTGTTAAAGCGACACACCTAGATTCTTTTAGATGAAGTCAATTTTCATTTAGTAAAACAAAAAGAGGAACAAAAAAAAAAAAATGTTATGCACGCCATATGAGTTATAGTTTAATGTTTTAGTATTCCCATCGTATTTTTTTTTTTAAATGAAAATGCTAAAGGATGACTATTACACCATTGAGTTACTTTCTTTTCAATAAAAACCATTATGTCATCAAAAAAAAAAAAAAAGAAACTAAAGATCATTTACTTGGTTAGTTAATAGGTTAATTCATAATTAATCTCATTTCATATTATCATTATTTAGCATAGGTTGCATATATGCATTAAAAAATGAATCATCATTAAAAAATCATAAAAGAGCGTGCATGTAAAAATACCATGTCATTCATCCCATATCATGTGGCACATGCATAGTTAGGATTATATAAATTAGATTACATACATATAGTGATAAGTTTAAGTCATACCATATGAATTGCATCTCACATGTCATTAAAATAAATTCATGCATATTAAGTTAAATTAAAATTACATTTGGTTAATATTACAAAAATTAAAAAAAATAAAAAAAATTAGATATCATGTCATTTAGAAAAGGGAAAATGCCACCAAAACCCTAAACTATACATAAAGTGACAAAAATACCCCAAACTTTTTTTTTGCACCACCAAAATGACCAAAATGCCTCTAAGATTTAGGGTAAATATGTCACACAAATAAAAGTTCGGGATTTTTGTGTCACAAAAAAATAGTTTGGGGTAAATGTGTCACGGTTTGCAAAGTTTGGGGTTTTTGGTGGTGCAAAAAAAAGTTTGAGGTATTATTGTCACTTTATGTATAATTTAGGGTTTTTGGTGGCATTTTCCCTTTAAAACATCATGTTTAGGGCATGCAATTCTATTAGCATTTTTGTAATTTTTTTAAAGGATAGACTTTATTTAATAAAGTTATAGTTTGTAATTTCTTATAAATCTAGCATTTTGATTTATTGAATGTTATTTTATTGATTGTGCACCCGCATGACCACCATTTGCATGTTAGTAGCTTAAGTTAAAATTAATCAATACCGTCTGTAAAATATTTTTGAAACTAAAATAAAAAGGTACCGAAAGAGTATTAGACTAATCTAGTGTAACCAAGTTCCCGTACCCATAATTTTTGGTTCGTAGTAGTAAAATAATTTTTCTATTATTTAACTTAGGTGTTTAATTGACCTACGAAAATTGATTAGTGGTGACTCCTAGATAAAATTCATCTGCATGTTAAAAAAATTTGAACCCTAAGTCGCAAGTTGGTATGGGCTTGGGAAGGCCCGATCTAAGTTCAAAACTTAGTAGTCCATTAACCTAAAGTCTAGATGATGTACCGAAATTTTTAAGTCGCGACAACGTGAGTAAGGGAGCAGGAGAGCAGGGTTTCATAACCTACGCACAACACATAGTGCACATAGTGACTTGTAAAATAGATAATAGGATAGGACTAGAAAAAAAAAAAAAAACTAGGAAGGGGTACCGAATATGTGTTGTGTGCCATGCCCTAACGATAGAATCGAGTTAAGCCGATTTGACATAGTTCAATAATTGAGTATAACTCAGTTAGGATATTTAAACGCTGATATAGGAGGTCTGCTCAAGCTTTATTTTTCCGGCTTGATAACCTCAATTTCAACTCTACTCTCTATTTAGTTAGTTGATATGTGATATAGGGAAATCGAACTTAGTTCACACTCGTGCACAGATTCTAGTTTTTCTACCGCTCAACTAGGCTTGTTTTCGAACCCAAAAAAAAAAAGAAAAAAAAAAGAAAAGAAAAATGAAGTAACCTTGTCAATTGCTTGAGTCTTGTAAGTATTTTCGGCATTAGCTTGACCAGATTTGAGTACTCAAACCATTCAAGCTCGACTCAAATTCGACAATATGTTGAGCTAATTTCTAGTGATCTGTGAATTGAACTACTAGTCAAACTCGAGTAGCTTATAAGTAGCTTGGCTTGCTTACACCCTAACATAATTTACTCACATAAATCTACTTTTTAACTACTAACCGAATAACATAATTTTAGTAATTAATGAATATATATACAAATAAATTTAATAAATGTACACTTAACTTTATTTTATACATGAATTCCACTAATTAATGAATATATTTACAAATAAATTTAATAAATGTGTGCTTAACATTATTTTATGCATGAAATCCACCTTTAACCCCATTATATGATTAATGAAACCCACATTCCCAACCCCAACCACGCCGCGCCCCCCAAACACACACACACACACACAAGGTAACTGACCAACTAAGGGTTAGAATGATTTATAACTATTAATTAGGTGGGAAAATGCTACACTTTTTTTTTTTAAAAATTTATCAAGAATGCACGAACTCCATGTCTGAAAAGTGTGATCACAACAATAATTGACTGATGTTCCGTGCATATACTATTTTGCCTTAATTAAAGACCTTCTATCACCTTTCCTACCCCGTCAAATACAAACTTACAAAGATTTTTTTTTTCTTTTTTCACCAAATACAACTAAAATTAACCTTAGGAAAACAAATTAAAACCAAAACCCCGAGATCTTTTGGTGACACGACAAATCAATTCATACGAGTTTGATGAAGGGCCTATGTAATGTTAGGAGGTCTTAAGACCACACAATTTTTAGGGAAGTGAATGTCACTTATCAAGTGTTCCTGCTAGGGAAAGGAAGAATTGAAGTAAAAAAGAAAGGAAAATTGAAGCTGATGCCAAACAATGTCCTTTTGCTGGATCAGTTCGAAGATAACTAATGCCTTTTAATTGCAATCTGTATGATTTACTGCCCACAAAAGGGAAAAAATGAGGAAGAGCGATGGAGAAATATAGTTGTGCCAAACATCGCAGAGTATAATCACGCGATGCGAAACAAGTTCCTTGGTCGGTAAGAGAAAGCAAGCATAATTATCTGTGTGCAAGTGTCTCTGGCACAGGTCTGGATTTCACGAATTCGAGGGACATTATAAGATGTTTCATAAGTCTCAAAATAGTTCAGACTTTGCTCTCATACATAAGAATTATCAATAGGGAAAAAAAATAATTAGGAACGATTCTATATTTGGGCTAGTTATTATTTGAATTTCCAAGGTCAAAAAGAAATTTAATACGGTGTAGGTTAACTTATTCAAAACATACTTTTTCTTTCAATGATGAGGAAGCCTACTTTAGTCAGGTAAAATCCTCAATCCGTAAAATACTCCACTGCTCTCATGAATCAGGTAAGACGCAAGTCTAAATTAGTGAGGATTCAAAATATGAAATTATTATTATTTTTTTATGATATAGAGTATCGAACTTGCACTTTATGTCCGACACACACACAGGGGAAGTCCCAGGGTGTGGTGACCCCTGTGGATCTGCTAGAACAACTAGCAAATCGAACATCATGGTCATACACAAAATCAATGTTGTAGGGAACTGCATTGAAATTTCAGCACAAAGATTAGATTTCTCGAATAGTCCTTAGGGGAGCTCTTCCAAGCCAACTAAGTCCGGCGTATGCTAAGATAAATGCTTGATATGAAAAGGATGTTGATGGCAGACAAATGATGAACAAGAAAGGCAATCATTCGAGTTACCTAATTAGTAGACAAATATAAGCTTTGCCTCTAAAACATCTCTTATCGGATCTATTTTGTTCTTTGCTTTTTGTTTAATCTAAATCTTGCGGCTAGTGCACTCGACTCTTTTGATCGTAATTTTTGGAAGAAAGGTAGGATTTCGGTGAAACCTAGGGTTTAAGAGTTTGGGGTTGAAAATGAATGGATTTGGGGGAAATAGTTTGGATTTAAGGAAGAAATTCAAGTGAAAAGAAAGTGATTTTGCTCTTGGTTTGGAGAAATTACAAAAGTTAACTAAATGGGCAAGAGGACATGAGGATTACAAGAGAGAGAAGTGTGAATTTCCATCACTTCCCTAGAAAAGCCGATGGGCTCTGGCCTTTCGCCCAAAGTCCCGATTCGTTCGTCTGGATATCTTCCTCTTTCTTTGCATCCTGTAGGAAACTATCCTCAATGTCATTTAGGGCTCGTCAATGCGGAGACTTTGACAATTGTGCCTCAATGGTTACTTTTCTCATATGGGAAGAGGGAGATTAGGAGTTTGATTCCTCATCTTCTCAAGGAGGTCGGGGGCAGGGATGGGTTAGTTTTGAATATGGGGTTCAACTTTCATACTTTACAAAAAGGTAGAGTGAAAAATCTGAAAGTGAATTGAAAATTAGGGTATGATAGACTTAAAAAAAAGCGAAGACTTTGCCTTTGTCATTTAGTGGAAAGTTCTAGTTTGACTTTTCTTGTCTTGTTGGAAAATATCTTTGATGTCGATGTCAAAGAGTGTTGAGGTTGTTCCAAATTAATGGTGTAATAGGCTGGTGGTTGGTTCATAAATGTGAGGAAATACCTTATTCTTTGAACTAGTTTTGTAATGAGAGAGGTCCAAAACCACCGGACACCAAGTAGATCACATAGAAATCATACTCTCCAATAGAGTTACCCTCTTCATACCGCTGCACAAGAAACTTCTTTCTCATTGGGGCCTTGCTTCAAGAAACTAACTGGTTGAATATGCTTGGCCTATAAGCCTCATGGGTAGCGGTGGGGAGTGGGTTGGTAACTAACCTTTCTACCTCGACCAAACTGCCATCTCACTTACAAATTCCTCCTCCCTCAATATAGGTGCCTGTCAACATCGTTAGCACAACTTGTTCTGTCTTCAAATATAGCCAATGCAATACGGACCATTTTGAGAAAAAGGGTCGGTGTCGACTTCCATTTTTCCTTGTCCTTTGTCATCAATAAACTTAATATTTCCTTGCCGAATTGCTTCCTGAATTGTTTCTCGAAAGCAATGGAGTTAATTGGGTTATGCCTTCATGAATTATGCCCCATGCAATACTTTTTGTATACTAAATCTGTTGAGTCTAGCGATGGAACCTAGGGGGGATAAAATAGGTTGATTCGAAAACTTCATAGATTTCGTGCAAAACTTCAAGTTAAACTTGGCAAGCAGGATTTAATAATGACGGAAGCGAATGCTTCTATTGGATGCATCGAAGCCGAATCTTAGTGAGAAAGTCACTACATTGCTTTCATGGAAAGTCCCATAGCAATTGCCTTCTACCACCGCTGACACAAGGCGAGTGCGTCGCCACAAAAGGGGATCACCCTCTTTGGAAAATAATTGCCTTCTGTCACAGCAACCCATCGCTCGAGGAAGTCTCGAAGGTAATATCACATAAATTTGCCATTTCCCGATTTTGATTCCACATCCCGAAACTCACGATCGCAAACATTCCAACGGATGTTAGATGAGGAAGTAGTCGCCAGTCAAATTTCGGTTGTCCCTTCCGAAACTTGAAAAAGGTCTCAAAGCCCAAAACCATACCTAAAGGTGTCAAAATCGGACGGAACTTTCCATACCCCTAAGTTATGGTCAATGATGATTTTAAAAATGAGTCTTTGAAACGATGCTTAGTTTACAGAGCCAAGCCTAAAACCCGATATAAATTGAAATCTCCGGTCCGTGATTTCACGACTCCACCGAGCAATATTGGGCTCATTGGAAAGGTCGACTCAAACACTCTGGAAGTGCAAAAGTCGCACGAATAAATGTCGGACAGAGGATATGCGAGCTCGGAAAGAGTCAGCCTTGACGGAGGCATGCCGGCCTCGAGACGAGGCGGGCACATGTCACAAAGTGTGTCTGTCCTCATCTCAAGGCAGCCATGCCTCATCTTCAGTGATGGTGAGTCTATCCCTCATCCTTTTGCCCTTTCCTCGTGATTATCTGGTGTTCGCATGTTCTTCTGTACTGAAACTTCTCGCGCTTTTAGATAAGTTTCAACCCCTTGTTTTCATTTTTCAATAGAAATGCATGCTAAGACATCGTAATGTCTATCTAGAATCATAAAATATAGAATACGTCATTATGTTGCCATTTGAGTAGACTTATCACATTTTCTTAGGCCCTTGGAATGCAAAAGTTAAGCTTGAAAGCCTACGATACGCCGTTATGTTGCCTATTCAAATAGTAAAAAAAAAACGCATGTTCCAAGACAATTATAATGTTGAAATAAGATCTTGAGTTACATGATACATTGCCGTGCTGCCAAAATGTCGCTCGTAATCATGCATGTCAGTAGGCCATTTTAATACTAGTTAGATCTAAAATTAGGCTGTAACAGTGTTGACTGTGATGGGAATGCGATAGAATGCATACTATTGTTGTTGCCGGTATATAACTGTGCAGTTTGGAGGAGATATAAGGTGGGAAATATATTGAAGTACTGCATTAAAACACCCTTTTACTTGAAAGCCAACGTATAGGTCACATACAGAAGGAATTGTATTGTTTGAGCGTAGGATAGGCAATGATGATGCAATTCGAAGTCAAAAGTCAATAGCCATATCGATTCGAACCCATGAAGTGAGGCCCCATGCACGTGATCATCCATTTTGTACTTTCAATTTGAATTGTGAGTTTGAAATCAAATGATGTGGAAGATAGCACTGCCCATCAAAGTTGAAGCTCCTCTAGATAAATAATCACAGAACATGATCCAATCAACTGCTAATTGGTGGATTGAAAACACAGATTATGAAGCATGGATTTTTGTTCCTAGGTGGTAATTGCAAAATAAGCCCATGACTGATCATTTGAAGCTCCTCCAATAGGGGAGGACCGCATTGTTACAAGGCCATCATGCGGGACAAAAGACGTCAATGAAGAACAAGGTGCCAAACTCATTGGATTGAGTAATTTACATCGATAGCGTTCACATATTGCAAAAACGGAAAAGAAAAATATACAAGCGAGCAATCATCAATCAGATGCGTCGTCATGAATAAATCCAAAATGTTTCTATAAGATTTTACAAACATATTTAGCTATAAAAGATGTGGAGAAAACTAGAGGTGACCCATTTTGCACCCATATTCTTCACAAATGGGTCGAATGTGGGTTTGCGCCCAAACCCACATTCGATCCATTTTAAATTCAGTTTTATATGATGGGTCGAAAATGGGTCACACATTTTGACCCATTTTCGACCCATTTTTAAACCAATGACTTCCTCAGCCCTTCTCATCTTCGACTCTTCGTCTTCGACCTTCACCTTCGAGTCTTCGACGGTCAAAACTCCATTTTCAGCCTACCTCCACCGCTCGCCTCCGAGCCGCCTCCGCCACTCGCCGCCGCGACTCGCCTTGACGGAGCTCGGGCGAGCCACGAGCTCATCGGCCTTGGCCAAGCTCGGGCTTGCCTGATCTCGGCTAGCCGTGAGCTCACCACCGCGACGGAGCTCGGCTCGCCGGGATTGAGCGAGCCGCGAGCTCGCCGGCCATGGGTGAGCTCAAGCTCGCCTAGATCTGGTAGCGGTGAGCTCGCCGACTGCGACGAAGCTCGGGCTCGCCCGGATCGAGCAAGCCGCGAGCTCGCAGGCCATGGGCGAGCTCGAGCTCGCCTGGATCTGGCGAGCCGCGAGCTTGCCCACCGCGATGGAGCTCGGGTTCACCTGGATTGAGCGAGCCGTGAGCTCGCCGGCCATGGCCGAGCTCGGGGTTGCCTCGGATCTCGGAGAGCTGCGAGCTCGCCGGCCGCGACGGAGCTCGCTGGATCGCCCAAGCCTCGAGCTTGCGGCCATGGCCGAGCTCGGGGTCGCCCGGATCCGGCGAGCCGCCCGGCTCGCCGGCCGTGACGCAGCTCGGGCTCGCCCGGATTGGCCGAGCCCCGAGCTCACCGACCACGATAGAGCTCGGCAACGAGGCTCGCTCGGACGGGCGGAACCTTGATCTCGCCGGATTGCGACTTGGCTAGTCACCGTCGATGGAGTAACAATGGAGAAGAAGGAGGAGGAAAAAGAAAGAAAAGAAAAAAGAATAAAAGAATAAAATAAATAAATAAATAAATAAGTAAATAAATAAATTAATTTCAAAAAAATTAAAATAATAAAAATTAGATTTTTTAAAAATATTTGGTAGATAGATATCCATATACATACTACTCGGAGAAGTACTTTTAGACGAAGCTCGATACTATTTAGATTGATAAATAGAAATTCAAAACATCATAATGTAATTTTTTTTTTTGGTAAAGATCATAATGTAATTTTTAACTTGGTAAAATCAATAAATCAATCAAAATTTAAAAAAATTACAATTAAGAAGCTATGCATTCTTGTATTCAAAAAGATTTGTTTTAAATAAATATTATTTTTATGTCAATTATTAGCTCATCAAACTTTTTCTTATTAAGAGTTCTTCAAAAGTATCTTAATTTAAAGGTTTTTCACATTTTTTATTTTATTTACTTTTTAAATTTGGTGTGAAGTTTTTATTTAAGTAACTAAATTGAGTTAAATATAAATGTGTTTCAATAATATGGGTTGGGTCGGTACGGGTCGGATATGGATCGGGTCGGGTATGAGTCATGAGATTTACATTATAAGAATATGGGTCAAAACGGGTTAAATGGGTCAAATATGGGTCGACCCATTTTCGACCCGACCCATACCCGACCCGACCCACCCATTTGCCACCTCTAGAGAAAACTCATGGTGATGCCAGACATTGCATACGAGCGCCTCTACTTTTTTGGTAGCATCATTGACCCTCTTCCCACACCGGTTCAACTTGTCGCATACCTTGCTCATCGGATTTGAAAACACCAGCAAAGCGTCTGTCTCATCAACACCATTCCGAACCCTTCTCATCGATCATAACATAACTAGAAAGGCGAAATACGCCTCCATAGACTCACTTCAGCTTGACTGACGATGCGATAGAGTTCAACTTAGCCACTTTGTGGCCTTTTTCTATTTTGTTTTTCCTTTTTTTTTTTTTCTGTTAATCTAACTTTTTGTATTTCTCCTTTTTTCTCCTTTTTAAAGGAATAATGCATGATTTTTCCACTCCACACGATAATTTCCCATTAAATTTTTTATACATACATATAACGAGTATTTTTCTCTCTCATTAGTCAAACTCTGGTCAACTTTTGATCAGCGGTAGGACAATCTGATTTAGAAAAATAATATGACCCATAATCATTTTCGGATTTTCTCCCAATTTTTGAAAATAAACAATGTTTTTATAAAAATTATGAAAATACTTTATATTTGACCTTTTATATCGATTCAAAGGTCCTAGATACTTCATAATCGTTGAAAGTATGCAACTAAAGAATGCATCTACAACTTCAGCATTGCTGCTACAAGCAAATTTTAGACGATGCAGGAAAATGACAAAGCTTTCTGAAGTATGCATATATTATTTAATTTGACGCCACTAATTGCATTTTTCAGCTCCTATAAAACCAAACTACAAGCGGTTTGAACTACTCATCTTGCTCTCTGAGCAATCCAACTAGTGCAACTACAAACTACTATGTTTTGTTTCCTATCTCAAGATTTCTGTGTAGCATTGTGGCTACACATACCCAGTGAGATCATTAATTGCTGCATGCAGATAGATGCGCTAATGCATTAAGGAAACGTTAAAGACTATACTATCGTGACACACTCTTTTTCTCCCCAAGTGATTCGTGGGTCGGAAGTCTCATTACATCTTATCATACACTGACAATTTCGCACGTCAACAATTAGTTCAGCCATCTAAAATGGCGTTCCCATTTTTTTTGTCTAATTACTAGAAGGATGGAGAAAGGCAAAAGCTCAAGCGATGCTCCATGACTGTACTAACTCAGCCAACGCGACTTGAGCCGACCCGCCGGGACTCAGTGCTGCTTGCGCTTCTCGCTCGAGATGCTGCATCCGCTCCCTGATGGCCTCGCCCTCTGGCCCCATCAGCCCTCGGACCCGCCGCTCCACCTCCACTGCGCTCACCGACCGCTCCTCCCCCGCCGCCTCCTCCATAGGCAGCGCGACCCTCATCGCCTCCACCATGAACACCCGGTTCTGCCGCTGCTCTGCGTAGAGCGGCCATGCTATCATGGGCACCCCCGCGCAAACGGCCTCGAGCACCGAGTTCCACCCACAGTGGGTCACGAACCCGCCCGTCGCGCTGTGGTTCGGCACCGCCACCTGTGGGGCCCACAACTTCACGACGAAGCCCCTCCCCGCGGTCCGCTCTAGAAACCCCTCCGGAAGCAGCACGCCCGGGTCCGGCTCCGCCATGGAGGCGGCCTTATGGCCCTTGCCGGTGGCCGGGCTCCGGACCACCCATAGGAAACGGTGGCCACTCCTCTCGAGCCCCGTGGCTATCTCCTTCAGCTGCTCGGCGGAGAACACCCCGAGGCTCCCGAAGCTCAGGGACACGACGCTTCCTCTCGGCCGTGAGTCCAACCATGTCAAGCACTCCGGCTTGTCGTTACCTGGGCCGCCGTCGCTCCCGGCTTTTCCGCCATATTCCCTCGAGATCAGGGGCCCGATGCAGTAAAGCGGAGGGGTCGGCCCGTCGGGCATGTATTTGCCGTCCCGGATGGCTTTCACGGCTTCCTCCTCGAGCTTCTCCAACATGTTCGCTATAATCCCGGACGCCATCAGCATGTTCGTCGCGCTCTCCAGCAAGAGCTCGTAGGCCCCGCCGTTGCGGTTTTGCACCAGTTCAGCGAGGTTGGAAGGCAGCAACGGTGGTGCGCCAGGGAAGCAGAGGACGGTGTCGGTGGTGAGGTCCTTCAAGCTTTTGGTGGTGGTGCTGTGGAGGACGGGCAAGCCGAGGAAGACGGTCAAGCCGTCCCCGACGAGCTGAAGAAGTAGTAGCAGGGGATGCCGAGGCCGCGCGCGACCGACAGGGCGTTGGTGCAGAAGAAGTCCATGATGAGGGCCCGGACGCGGTGGGTCTCGGAGATGGAGACGAGGGTGCGGTGGACGTTGGGGTTGTTGAGGCGGAGGAGCTCGAGGGCGAGGGTCTCGAGGTGCGGGGAGGTGGTGGAGTAGTCGGAAGGGAGGGAGGTGGGAGGCAGGTGGTGGAAGGTGATGGAAGGGTGGGCGGCGGAGACGGCGGCGATGTAGGAGGAGACGGAGCCACCTTCGTAGGCTTGGCTGGGGAGGAGGACGTGGATGGAGAGGGAAGGTTGGCGGGTGAGGAGGAGCTTGCCCAGCTCCGCCATGGGCGTGAGGTGGCCGATGGCCGGTGCAGAATACAGAACCACCGCCTGCTCCTCCATGATGGGTGGCTCTGGTGATCGGCGGATTGGGAAAATCTCGAGAGATATGTGCTCTTTTGGTCAAGTGTAAGCAGATGTATTTTACATGTCAAAAAAGCAGATGAATTTATAGTTGAATTTAGGTTGACCAGGTCAGACCTGTGTTTTGTGTATATGTTTAAAAACTAAATTCGGATCTTTTAAGAAGTCTTTCACTTTATAGGAGGGATATTATGTCTAAAAGTTCTAAAATTTATTACGCCTCGTAAAATTTATAAAAAATAATAATAATCAAGTTTAAAATTTATTAAGTTGATGCAATGAAGCCTTTATGTTAACATTAATGTGGGTAGATTGAAGACTTGCGTCTTGTGCCTAATCCTATTATAATCGGTCCTCATTTTTGGACCCTATACTTGATTCTATTTACACTGGACCTTATTTTGGGACCATCTTATTTTTTCAATCCGGTTCCAGAGTGAAGCATATTTCCACTTGAACCTGTTTTGTAAACGTCGATATCCTATGTAGTTTTAAATTTTACATTAATACGCGATAAAACAACGTAATCTTCTTAATTTATATTGAAACATTAAACATATGAAATTGATAAGTACATGGATTTTTTGACTAAATGAAAATTAGAATTCATAAGATTAATTATCATAAATAAACATCATAACGCAAAGTAAAAATCCTATGATTGCGGAGTGATTTGATTTGTCTAACTTAGGCTTTGCAAACTAATTCAAAGTTCAATAGAAGACAACTGGATGCAAATTTTCAGAGTGATTTCTTGATTTCCTCCCCATGACTCTGGATTAGTGGTGCCAAAATGGTCAACAAAGTGGCAGTCATTCTTGGATAAAAATGACTCACAATCCTTCTTTTTTCTCGTATTTCCCTTTGCATTCTCTCTCTCTCCAAATGCACTCTTCAGGGTTTCCTTGTGTTCCCATGACTACCACCGCCGTTTTCAACCTCCTAACTCTAAACCTCTCGCTCCTCCCCCTGTCCCTCTGCTGCCCCTCCTGCAGGCCCATCCCTGCCTTCTACCCCTCCGCTATTGACGACGGCTGCGGCTCCCTAACCTTCCGCCGCATGCTCTCCTGCAACGCCTCTGACCTCTTCTTTACCATCCCCTCCGGCGCCTACAAGGTCTAGCCCATCGACTATGCCAAGCGCAAGGTCGTCGTCTTCAATCCTGCCATGTTAGCCAAATATCCTTAAAAAACTTAAACTTTCCACCAATTTGACAAGAAATCCAGCTCGAGAAAACATCCCCAACAAAAAAAGTAAAACCTAGCTTCAATTCGAAAGAAAATTCTAGAAAAACCGAAGAAATTCACAAACTTATGGATGAGGTCTTCATCATTGATGAGATGAAACAGAGTGATCATGAATTAGCGATGGACGGTGCAACCATGAGCCAATGAGAGAAGGAAGCAAGTGAGGAAGAGGAACAGCGAAAGTGGAGCATCATGCGAGAGGAAAAATACAGTTTTAATATTAGAAATCACGTTAAAAAAGATAGAATTTTAGACTTTTGAGCTTACAAACTGGTTTCCAAACCAAGTTCCCAAACAAGTCTCGGTCGATTTGGTTCTTGGGTGAGTATTCACTCGAACCGAGGACCGACTAATTCAAATTGGTTTCAAATTTTGGGACTTGGTTCTCAAATCGGTTTTAATGGGAATCGAATCCTGGACCTATTTTCTAGGTGGGACGATTTGGTTCCCCGGAGACCTAGTCCAGCTACACATCCCTAGTTAACACCGTCAATTTGACTAATGAAAAAAATGACGTGACATTTTTATTATTTTTTATTAAATTCTTTATTAAAATTAGATTAAAAACTAAAAAGAGAAAACTAAAATTTTATTAAAGAAACGAAAGTAAAAGAAAAAAAAAAAGAGAACGACAAGCCAGTGGCATTTCAATCGGCCATCGTCGAAAAGGTTGGAACCCTAGCTAGGCTTGGGTGAAGGCACCTAAATTTGGATGATGCTTGCTCGATCATCACTCGCCTAGGGCAAGGCCTTGCGAGCCTGGGAGAGGCCTTGTTGGCCCTCGCCTAGGGTTGGCGAGGCTCACCCAAATCTGCTGAGCCTCGTCAACCCTAAGGGAGCCCTGATGTCGCCTTCATGAATGTAGGGTGAGTATTCTGCTCTTTAAAGTGGCTTGTTGCTTTCTTCTTGGAAGCTTAAGTATGCCAAATGCATGAAACTTGGTCATGAGCAAATTATTCAACACTCATTTGTCCTTCAGCAGTATGATTTGACCAATGACCCTTGTTTTGGCTTTCGGTGAGGATTGGCACACTGCCTCCTAGCTTACTATATCTTGGTCTGGACTTAGGTTTTAGTACATTTCGGATGAGATCCACATGATCAAGATTAAGGTGCACTGGACTGGTATATGTTTGTCGCACCCAATAAAGAGCTCCTCTCTCTCTGTCTGACATGCTTGAACTTTCTTTTCGAACACTTTGGGGCCATGAATTCACATCAAGGAAATCAGAACATGATGTGTGCACTCGGTTTGTTCGACTTGGCATTTAAGTGTCTACTAACTCAATTCTTTTTTCCAAGCAGTACAACTTGGAACAAATCGTCATGTAACATTCTTGAAAATGACAGAATTTTCCCATACATAATGTAATGCAATTTTTACATTGAAGAGATAAATTATCTTAAAAAGAAGCTTGCGGAATTCAAAAAAGGCAATCAAAATCATGGGGCCTAGAGTCAAAGTGTTAACTTTGGGCACACACATATAAGGATCCTTTGGCGTGAAGATGAAGTCCTCTGCATGCGTGAGCCAAAGTGTGGTAGGCCCTGGTCAAACTTTGACCTGGACACACGTATAAAAATAGAAATATTCGCAGGTCTTCTTTCCTTTCGTAAGAGGCTGCCGAAGCCTTACGTAGAAGAAAGCCGCACGTTCACGCCTAGAGAGGAGCTACACGAAAGAAAGAAAAGGACACTGGAGATCTTTTCTTTTTGGCGTACGACTTGAACGCATGGTAATTTTTGTGCTGTGAGTTTATATCCAAGTGAGTTGTTTATTTATAAACATTTTGGGTTTGGGGTTAAATCTAGGTGTAGGAAACACTCGAGCGTGTGAGCGATTGTAAACTTTGATTCTCTAATTATAGTGGATTATTTGATGTTGGCCTTCCCTGTGGACGTAGGTACTAATACTCGAACCAAACCACGTAAATTTCTGGTGTCCTTATTATTTCTCGTTTATTTCACGTTAACGTAAATTTGCAAGATCCTGTTGTTTTCGCATACAATTATATTCCAACAATTGGTATTAGAGCTTGGATTGAATTTCTTGATTGTGATTTGGAGCTTTTGCTTGTCTGATTATTATTTGGAAATTCTGTTATTGCAAATTATGTTTGAGAGGAAATCTGAAATTGAGAAGTTTAAGGGGAGCAACAATTTTGTGTTATGGAGCATCAAGATGCGAGCTTTATTGACAACCCAAGGTTTAACCAAGGCACTAGATGGTGAAGATGAGTTGCCTATTATAATGAAAGCCTCTGAGATGGTAGAGCTAATGGAAAGAGCAAAGAGCACAATCCCGTTAAATTTGTCGGATGAGGTTTTAATAGAGGTTGCTGAGGAGAAGGATGCTGTAGCATTATGGGCAAAACTTCAAGCACTCTATGTGAAGAAATGTCTGAACAATCGCTTGTACATGTTGAAGAAGATATTTCAATTTAGATATACTAAAGGTACGTCTATCATAACCTACCTAGATAAATTTAATAAACTCATGATGGATCTGAAAATCGTCGGTAAAATACTTGATGTTGAAGAATAAGGCATGATATTGTTAGCCTCTTTACCAGAGTTATGAGAGCACTTTATTAATTTACTGTTGTAGGGGCATACTACAATTACCTCAGAAGAGGTAAAGTCTGCCTTATTCTCTAATGAGTGGCAGAGAAAGTTGCGAGATGGCGGCCTGGCGCAAGGAGTAGCACAAGCACTAACGATTTAGGGTAGAGAACAACATCGAGGGTCTAGTAGAAGTAGAGGTAAAAGCAGATCAAAATCACGCCATAGAAAGTTTGAGGGACGCATGAAGTGCTCTAATTGTCACGAGGAGGGGCACATTAGGAGGGATTGTCCAAAGCGGAGGAATAAAGCTGATAGGCAAAATGCCACAAACAGTGTGGCAAATGTTGCCGAGGGGAGCAATAGTGATGCAGAAGCTGTTTTATGTGTGACTGCTACTTGAATGGGCATTAGATTTTGGGGAATAATGCAGTCTGTAAGGTTGTAGGGATAGGGACAATTCGGATTTGGGTGCACAATGGGGTGGTACACGCATTGATAGATGTGAGGCATGTTCCTGAGCTCAAAAAGAACCATATTTCTCTGTGGACACTCAATGATATCGGGTGTAGGTACATCGCTAAAGGAGTATTGAAAATCTCTTGAGGTGCCATTACAATGATAAAGGGGTATAAAGTGAATACTCTCTATCATCTACTAGGAGACACCGTGATTGGAACTGCTGCAGTTTCATCAAGTGAGTTAAACTCTAACTTGACTCAGCATGGCATATGCGTTTAGGGCACATGAGCAAGGCAGGTATGACGATGCTGAGTGAAAGGGGATTGTTGAAGGGTCAAAAGATAGGGAAACTGGATTTATGTGAGCACTGCATCTTTGTGAAGCATCACCGAGTTAAGTTTATTATAGCTATTCATTCGACCAAATGACTAGTTGAATATATTTATTCAAATGTCTAGGGCTCGTCTTTGGTTCCTTCAAAAGGAGGTGCCCGATATATGCTGATATTTATCGACGACTATTCGAGGAAGGTATGGGTTTACTTTATGAAGCACAAATATGATGTGTTTAATCGGTTTAAGAAATTTTAGGCATTGATTAAGAAGTAATCAGATAAACAAATCAAGTGCCCGAGAATCGGTAATGGCATGAAGTTTTGTGGTAAAGATTTTACTGAGTTCTGCGAGAAAGAAGGTATTGTGAGACATCACACAATACTTGGGACACCACAGCAGAATGGCGTGGTAGCACGAAAGAATAGAACTTTGCTTGAGAGAGCTTGATGCATGCTTTCGCATGCAGGACTTGGCAAGAAATTTTGGGCCAAAGCAATGAACATGGCATGTTACTTGATTAATCGATCTCCATTATCTACTATCGAGTGGAAGACTCCAGAGGAAGCATGGTTAGGGAAACCTGTTGATTACTCTGGATTACGTATATTCGGATGTCCTGTGTATGTTCATGCGAGTGATGGTAAGCTTGAACTAAGGGCAAATAAATGCATATTTCTGGGTTATGCACATGGGGTGAAAGGCTACCGTTTGTGGTGCACCAATCCCAAATCACCTGGTTTTCTAATTAGCAGAGATGTGATCTTTGACGATACTGAAATGCTTCAACGGAGGAGTTCTGAGACACAATTAGTAGAGAAGATAGATCATGGTGTCATTAGTGAGGTGGAGCTTTAGGTGGAGACTTCAGAGACCTCTAAGATAATAGAAGTTGAGACTGCAGATAAAGCCGCAGTTCCAGAAGTTGGTGATAGTGGACAATCAGCAAAGTCGTAGCACACTATAGCTGCCAATAGACAGATAAGGCAAATTAAATTACCAATACGTTATGGTTATACAGATATTGCTTATGCATTGACTGTAAGTGATGAGGTGGAGATAGGTGAGCATTTAACTTACTCTGAGGCGATGGCTAATTTGGAGTCGTCACAATAGCTAGGGGCTATGAGCAAAAAGATGGAATCACTTTATTGAAATCAGACATGAGAGCTGGTCAAAGTACCCAAAAGCTAAAAGATTGTCTTAAGTAAATTGGTCTTTAAATGGAAAAATGGCGTTCGACACCGAGGTATAAGGTGAGACTTGTGGTGAAGGGATATACATAGCGTGAAAGCATTGACTACAATGGGGTGTTCTCTCTTGTGGTAAAACATACTTCAATTCGTGTTTTACTTGCCTTAGTTGTTTCGCAAGATCTCGAGTTAGAGCAGTTAGATATAAAAACTGCATTTCTTCATGGTGAGTTGGAGGAGCAGATTTACATGAGGTAACTAGAGGGATTTGCTATTCTGGGTAAGGAAGATCATGTTTGCTTGTTAAAGAAATCTTTGTATGGGCTGAAACAGTCTCCTAGGCAGTGGTATAAACATTTTAATACATTCCTGGCTAGTCAAGACTGTACAAAAAGTCATATGGATAACTATGTTTACTATAGGAGATTGGAACCATTGGGATTTGCTCCAATGGTCACCCTTTCAATATGGAAGGGGGAGGTGGGGGGTTCGAATCCCCACATTCTCAGGAGGGGTTGGGGTGGGGACGATATAGTTTCAAGAGTGAGTTTCGACTCTCACGCCCTACAAGGAGGTAGGTCAAAAGTCTGAAGGTGAGAGTTAGAGTAGGAATAGAGTAGGACCGATAAAAGAAAAAACTATAGGAGATTGGAGAATGGCTCTTTGATTTATCTACTCTTATATGTTGATGATATGCTGATAGCAACTAAGAATATGTTTGATATTGATGTGTTGAAGAGGTAGTTAAATGTTGAATTTGAGATGAAAGATTTAGGTGCTACAAAGAAAATATTGGGTATGAAGATTTTGCGTGACAGGACTGCAGGAGTTTTACGTCTATCTTAGAAAAAATATGTTGAGAAGATCGTGACATGTTTTAATATACAATCAGCAAAATCTGTAAGTACACCTTTAGCGAAGTACTTTAAACTTTCAAATAAATTATCACCACAGACTAAGGAGGAGGAGAAGCATATGTCCCGTGTTTATTATTCTAGTGCTGTGGGTAGTATTATGTATGCTATGGTATGCACTAGGCCTGATATTTCACAAGCTGTGAACATGGTTAGTCGCTATATGAAGCGTCCTGGTAAAACTCATTGGGAAGCTGTGAAGTGAATCCTCAGATATTTGAAGGGGATAACAGACATGGGTACAGTGTAACGGAGGGACAACAATGGCAGTGAGACCACTGGTTTTGTGGATTCGAATCATGTCGGTGATTTTGATGATAGCAGATCTTTAACGGCGTACGTGTTTACGCTAGCGGGTGGTGCAGTTAGTTAGAAATTGTCATTACAGGATCACATTGCCATGTCTTCGACTGAAGTAGAGTACATGGCACTAACCTTTGAAGTGAAGGAGGCGATATAGTTACAAAGTTTGCTCTCGGATTTTTGGTTAGAACAAAAAAGTGTGGATATACACTGTGATAATCAATGTGCAATATATTTAGCGTATAATCCAGTTTATTTCAAGCGAACGGAGCATATCAATATCAGGTACCATTTCATCCGAGATGTCTTAGCTAAGGGTAATGTTATTGTCAAAAAGATTGCTACAGTAAATAACTCAACAGACATGATGACTAAGTTTGTTACTTTGGCGTAGCTCAAGCTTTGCTCTATTGGCATTTGTGTAGAGTAAGCTCCCGTCGGGGCGTTGGGAGAGTAGTATAGATGATGAGCACTATAACTTGGCTTCAAACATCAAGTCAAGGTGGAGAATTGTTAAATTATGTCTCGAGTTTGAGTATTTGCAAAACGCGATTTGCTTGGATGTTTTCGGTCAACAGAAAAGTTTCGCTGGACTCTTGAAGATTTACAAAAGAGGAAATATAAAAATAATAAAAAAAAAGGGGAGCAAAGTTTCTTCTTTGCTGCAGAATCCGAAAAAGGGAATCGGATGGTGGGCCTAAAGTCAAAGTGTTGACTCTGGGCACACAAGTATAAGGACCCTGTGGCATGAAGATGAAGTCCTTTGCATATGTGGAGCCAAAACATGGTGGGCCCAGGTCAAACTTTGACTTGGGCACACGTATAAAAACAGATTGTAGGTCTTCTTTCCTTTCGTAAGAAGTTGCCGGAGCCCTATGTAGAAGAAAGCCGCACGTCCACGCCTAGAGAGGAGCTGCACGAAAGAAAGAAAATGACGCTGGGGATATTTTCTTTTGACGTACGACTTGAATGCATGGTATTTTTTGTGCCATAAGTTTATATCTAAGTGAGTTATTTATTTATAAACACTTTGAGTTTGGGGTTAAATTTAGGTGTATGAAACACTCGAGCATATAAGCGATTGTAAACTCGATTCTCGATTATAGTAGATTATTTATTGCTAGCTCTCCCCGTGAATGTAGGTACCGATACTCAGACTAAATCACGTAAATTTCTGGTGTCCTTATTATTTCTCGTTTATTTCTTTGGCAATTTTGCGTTGACGTAAATTTGCAAGATCCTATCATTTCTATGTACAATTATATTCAAATAGGCCTAAAAACCCTATTGGCCCAAAACACAATTAAGGCTGTAAAGATACTTGCTTTACTGAATAAATATGTTTTTTTTTTTTTAAAATCTAATATTACAAGTATTTTAAACATGGCACCAAAGCATTCGAAGTTACAATTAAAATTGTTTTCTACAACCCAAATTTCGATATTGATCATTTAAAAAGTTTATTCCATTCTCACAATTCCACAACATGATTTCTTGGATTTTCTCAAGACTTACGTAATTTCTAAAAGTCAATAGATAATTTGAATATCCTTTCAAATTAAGAAAATTTACATAAGATAGTACATTCACCGCTGATACGGTGTTGCAATCCCATGACGGGATGGACTAGATGGCCTTATGGACTAGGTTGGTTTTTCAAAATTTTAATTCCTAGGTTTCCTTTCTCAAGCGCTCATACCTCTTTCTAGAGAGCATCAAATTGTCTAACTTTGGTGTTAATGGGAAGCTCTCATAAACTAGAGCAATAATGCCACAATCTACCCTATAACTTTCTAGAGAAATACATTTCTTGGTGACAAATATGCTTACTCATTGGTCCGCGACTTCAACTCTGCAAAAGGATATCTTTTGAATAAGGTGTCGAAATCATGTGCCCTCTAATCCCAAGCGGTTCATCATGATTGTGGGGGAAGCGCCTAGTCATGCCAAAGGTGTTGTCAGAAGTTTGCTGAGAACCGCGGACAAGGGCAAGACGGCGGTTAGCAGAAAGCTTGATAAAATTCATAAGGAAGTTTTTGGTTGAAGTACATCACCTACCATCAAGTTAACAATTTTCTAATGTCCAGCTAAGTTTGCATGTCTTGTTTATTTCAGTCAATTGTAATACTCATACTAATCATGGCTAATTAAAACTATTGCTTGGGTAATACAAATATCGGAATAAGGACATTATAAGTGCTATAACTTTCGTATCCTCGCTTGGGCGCTATAACGTTTTTTTATCACTTAAGTGTCATAACTTCTAAAGAACATTTCACCCGAGTGCCATAAGTTTTAATTAGTCATTTAAGTGTAAGAACTTTAAAAATGTTCACCCAAATGCTGAAAATTTAACATAGTATGTCATTTATTGTGAACATTTTTAAATAATTATGGTAGTTAGGTGATCGATTGAAAATTATATAATACTTGAGTGATTGAAAAAAAATTATTATATTGAAATGAGCATTGAATGTAATTATGATATTCAAATGATTGTGGTGATTTAGATTCCAGAGCATCAATGACTTTTTCATGTTCTTGATGGATACCTATGCACTTTGACACGGCCTCGCATAAATCATGCATATGACCTTGGTCATCCGCTCAAAAAGCAACAAAATCTTAATTATTAACACGACATCATTCGACGGCACAGGCGAAATAAGGGCCGTTCCTAACCATCGCGATAGCATAACGACAATATTATTGTAATTGGGGTCCCTATATATACATCGGATTTAGTAATATAGTCAAAATGCTTTCTTTTTTTTTTCATACCCCGGGCTTACATTTCGTTCGGGAACCGAATCCCACCAACCAAACCAGAACACATGTCGCGTGAAACGTAGTTCGAGAATTAAATCAAAAATGGGGTAGACGCAAATAATCAAATCCCATTATTATTTGTCTAGTTACTAGAATTTTTCTAGGGTTTCGAGCGTGCCCTCCATAGATATTATCCTGGACCTATCGCAGCTCAGCCTTCGACCACTTGCAGAGTTTTTTTTTTTTAAACCACACAAAGAAGAGAAAAAGACCGAAAAAAAAGAAACGATGGAAAAAGGCAAAAGCTCAAGCGATGCTCCATGACTGTACTAACTCAGCCACCGCGACTTGAGCCGACCCGCCGGGACTCAGTGCTGCCTGCGCTTCTTGCTTGAGATGCTGCATCCGCTCCCTGATGGCCTCGCCCTCCGGCCCCATCAGCCCTCGGACCCGCCGCTCCACCTCCGCCGCGCTCACCGACCGCTCCTCCCCTGCCGCCTCCTCCATCGGCAGCGCGACCGTCATCGCCTCCACCATGAACACCCGGTTCTGCCGCTGCTCCGCGTAGAGCGGCCACGCGATCATCGGCATCCCCGCGCAGACGGCCTCGAGCACCGAGTTCCACCCACAGTGGGTCACGAACCCGCCCGTCGCGCCGTGGTTCAGCACCGCCACCTGTGGGGCCCACGACTTCACGACGAAGCCCCTCCCCGCGGTCCGCTCTAGAAACCCCCCGGAAGCAGCGCCACCAGGTCCGGCTCCGCGGTGGAGACGGCCTTATGGCCCTTGCCGGTGGCCGGGCTCCGGACCACCCATAGGAACCGGTGGCCGCTCCTCTCGAGCCCCGTCGCTGTCTCCTTCAGCTGCTCGGCGGAGAACACCCCGAGGCTCCCGAAGCAAAGGAACACGACGCTTCCTCTCGGCTGCGAGTCCAACCATGTCAAGCACTCCGGCTTGTCGTTACCTGGGCCGCCGCCGCTCCCGGCTTTTCCGCCGTCCCCGCTCGAGACCAGGGGCCCGATGCAATAAAGCGGAGGGGTCGGCCCGTCGGGCACGCATTTGCTGTCCCGGATGGCTTTCACGGCTTCCTCCTCGAGCTTCTCCAACGTGTTCACTATAATCCCGGACGCCATCAGCATGTTCGTCGCGCTCTCCAGCAAGAGCTCGTAGGCCCGGTCGTTGCGGTCTTGCACCAGTTCGCCGGTGTCGGAAGCCAGGAATGGAGGCGCGCCGGGGAAGCGGAGGACGGTGTCGGTGTCGAGGTCCTTCAAGCTTTTGGTGGTGGTCCTGTGGAAGACGGGCAAGCCGAGGAAGACGGTCAAGCTGTTCCCCGACGAGCTGAAGAAGTAGTAGCAGGGGATGCCGAGGCCGCGTGCGACCGACAGGGTGTTGGTGCAGAAGAAGTCGATGATGAGGGCCCGGACGCGGTGGGTCTCGGAGATGGAGACGAGGGCGCGGTGGACGTTGGGGTCGTTGAGGCGGAGGAGCTCGAGGGCGAGGGTCTCGAGGTGCGGGGAGGTGGTGGAGTAGTCGGGAGGGAGGGAGGTCGGGGGCAGGTGGTGGAAGGTGATGGAAGGGTGGGCGGCGGAGACGGTGGCGATGTAGGAGGAGATGGAGCCGCCTTCGTAGGCTTGGCTGGGGAGGAGGACGTGGATGGAGAGGGAAGGTTGGCGGGCGAGGAGGAGCTTGCCCAGCTCCACCATGGGCGTGAGGTGGCTGATGGCCGGTGCAGAATACAGAACCACCGCCTGCTCCTCCATGATGGGTGGCTTTGGGGATTGGCGGATTGGGAAAATCTGGAGAGGAATGTGCTCTTTCGGTCAAGTGTAAGCAGATGCATTTTACCTGTAAAAAAGCAGATGCATTTTATAAGGAATGCTGAAAGTCGAATTTAGTTTTCAGGTCAGACCTGTTTCTTGTGGATCTTTCTAAAAACTAAATTCGGATCTTTTAAAAAGTCTTTCACTTTATAAAAGGAATATGCTCACTAAAAATCATAAAATTTATTGCAAGTCTTAAAATTTGTAGAAAGTACAATTAAGTTAATTTGTTGACATCATCAATTTGATTAATGAAAAATACTGATGTGACATTTTTATTATTAGTTATTTAAATCTTTATTTAAATTAGATTAAAAACTAAAAAGAATTCCAAACAATTTTATTAAAGAAACAAAACTAAAAGAAAAAGAGAGAATGATAGGCCAATGGTGCTTCCATCAGCCATCGCTCGAAGGGCCAATGGCCCTAGCTAGGCCTGGGGTGAGGGTGCCTAGATTTGAGTGATGTTGGCCCAACCATCGCCTGCTAGGACGAGGCCTCGTAGGCTCGGGCGAGGCCTCATTGGCCCTCACTAGCCCCCGGCGAGCATTGGTGTCGCCCTTGATCTTGCCTAGCAAGGGTCATTGGCCCTTGCCTGGGGCTCGGCGGCCTCGCCTAGGGCGAGCAATTTTTGCCAACCTCGCCTGATGGTCAGGCGTCGCCGGGATTTGGGTGTTTGAGCCCGAGCCTAGTGAGGGTCGCCAGCCCTCGCCTAGGGTCAAAGAGGCCACCACTTAGTCGGGTGAGGGCATGCAACCTCCATAGGCCCCTCTAGTAATGGGTTGCAGTGGCGAAAGCGCCTATCTATGAGCCTTGCCATTTTCTTTTTTTACAAATTTGTTTATATAATAAATTTTAGCTTATATTTTTAGTTTTTAATTAAAAAATATTTGAATAAAAAAATTAAAAATGCCACGTGAATAGAGAAATTAATTTAAAAATACAATGTTAGTATTTTTCATTAGTTATGTTGACAGTGTTAATGAAAGGACTTCATTGCACTTTTTGCAAATTTTAGAATTCAATCGCACTTGCATAATAAGTTTTAGGATTTTTAGTGAAGATATTTCTTTATAAAATTATATATAACAAAATTAAATTTGGATGCTCTAAATTTTAGTGTACTTTATAAAAAAAATTGCCTTTAAAAGGAGGTAATTATAGCATACTTCGCCGGAGTAAAAGGTTTTATGCAAACGACTTCTACAATGGTTATTTTAATCTTCAAATCAAAGATGGGTAAGACTGTGTATCTGAAGTTTTTCGGTACTGACCATATTTGCTCTATTTTTACGTATTTTACAAGCAAATTGCCATTTGGCTAGGAATGATTTCTACGTACGGATTGAACCTTTATACTTTTTAAATCAAGGTTTATATACTGAGGAGACTTCTTCACATGGTCGGAGAATATAGTTTGGCATGGAGTGGCTTTTCACTTGGAGATATATAGCCCCTTTGACTTTTCTCCATCGTTTTTCCAATTTCTACTGATGCCTTTTTAGAATTTAGTGAATGAAGCTGATTTGCACGACGGTCGGGCTGCGAAACACGTGCAAGGAAGAGATTCTCGCTTTATAGTGACCCTTCGACTTTTCTCCACCGTTTTTCCAATTTCTACCGACGCCTTTTTAGAATTTAGTGAATGAAGCTGATTTGCACGACGGTCCGACTGCGAAACACGTGCAAGAAAGAGATTCTCGCTTCATGTGACCTCCAACTTGTTATGGTTAAACTTAGCGTTTTGTACTATATTATTTATATAAAATAGTGACTTAATGTCGTTGTCTTCTTTATTAGTACGCTAATTAACAATCCTTTTTGTTAAAATTTATCAATAGCACGAAAGTCAATTTTAATATATTTGGTAATTGAAATCAAGATTCAACGATGTAATTACATATCACGCCGAAATTTTGATAACCACCCTGAAATTCACCATTTTTCAAACAATGTTGGGGAATTTGCTGTTTGAATGAGTAGTGTAACAAAAGATATGACATGCGATTTGTGTGACCATTTAAATAGGCGGGTTATATTTACCATTCAATAAAAGTATGCTAACATCAGTTAGCATATCTTATGGATGCATATCTTAAGAACTTATCATCATCCTCTAGTATTCTTGTTAATATAAGTCCTGAGATCATGAATACAAAGAATTTGAACATTATAAATTTTTCTTTAATCATCAAACCACGAGATATGGTGCAATGAATAGAGTCATGTGAATAGGCTCTTTTGCCTTGGTTGAAGATTTTCCACAGAAAAATTAAATGCTAACAGTTTCTTGGGCCTGTCTTGTCTGATGTGTGGATAGCATCGCAATCTAACGTTTCATTATGTCAAGCGGAATCCTCGATTTGACCAATCACCAACGACTGAGGCAACGCTACTTGAACATCACTAGCGGAATGGAATGGCCCAAAGCACACAAAAATCAGACCTAAGTTAAGAACTTTGGGATGTAAATATACCTAGAAACTAGGGAGAAATTGGGGGTTAAGGTAGACACCCCATTATTTCTTTGAAAATGATTATTGTCGAATAATTAAATATAATAGCCTCCTGCGTCTTGAATGATAATATGCAATCCTAAAATGGCGCATACTAGATAGACCCGTGCTTCACACAATGTCTTTTAATCGACCTATGGACCCAGTACCTTCGATGGTCTTTCACATGGCTGTCCTCGATTTGACTAATCACCAGCGACTGAGGCAACGATTCTTGAACATCACCAACGGAATGGAGTGGCCAAAAGCACAAAAAGACAGAGAAAGAAGGAAAACTTCACAGTGACGCAGAACCGTGGTTCAACCAGTCATTCCCATCCAAAGACCAGCCCGCGATGATCTTTCTTCCTGTTGAAAGTTAGGTTGGCTTTCCACTAGGGATCGCAGTCTTATTTTGGCAAGTTGCGCATAGGCCTCGACACATCCGGGTTGAGCATGCCAAAATGATCCATTAATTTTACTCTTAAAGCCAAGGTCTAGATTACTGAAGAGGTTGGGAGTTTGATTTCCCATCTTCTCGAGAGACTGGAACAGGGACGCGTGAGTGAGGAAGTAGGGTTTCGTAACCCGTGCACAACACATAGTGCATGCAGTGACTTGTAAAATAGATAATAGGATAGGACTACACCAAAAAAAAAAAAAAAAAAAAAAAGGAAGGGGTACCAAATATGTGTTGGGTGCCATGCCTTAATGATAGAATCGAGTTGAGCCGATTTGACATAGTTGAATACTTGAGTATAACTCAATTAGGATATTTAAACCCTGAATAGGAGGTATGCTCGAGCTCCATTTTTCTGGCTTGAGCTCGCTTGGATCGGTCTTCAATAAGCTCAATTTCAGCTTGACTCTCTACTCAGTTAGTCGATTCGTAATATAGGGAAATCGAACTTAGTTCGTGCTCGTGCTCAGATTCTAGTTTTTCTACCGCTCAACTAGGCTTGTTTTCCAACCAAAAAAGAAAAGAAAAGAAAAGAAAAGAAAAGAAAAGAAAAAGAAGTAACCTAGTCAATTCCTTGAGTCTTGTAAGTATTTTCGGCATTAGCCTGACCAGATTTAAGTACTCAAACCATTCAAGAGTCTTGTAAGTATTTTCGGCACTAGCTTGACCAGATTTAAGTACTCAAACCATTCAAGCTCGACTCAAATTCGACAAAATGTTGAGCTAATTTCTAGTGATCTCTGAATTGAACTACTAGTCAAACTCGATTTGCTTATAAGTAGCTTGGCTTGCTTACACCCTAACATAATTTATACACATAAATCTGCTTTTTAACCGCTAACTGAGTAACATAATCTTAGTAATTAATGAATATATTTACAAATAAATTTAATAAATGTACACTTAACATTATTTTATACATGAATTCCACTAATTAATGAATATATTTACAAGGGTTAGAATGATTTATAACTATTAATTAGGTGGGAAAATGCTACATTTTTTTTTTAAATTTATCGATAATGCACGAACTCCATGTCTGAAAATGTGATCACAACAATAATTGACTGATGTTCTGTGCATATACCATTTTGCTTGGATGAAAGACCTTCTATCACCTTTCCTACCCCATCAAATACAAACTTACGAGGATTTTTTTTTTTCTTTTTTCACCAAATACAACTAAAATTAACCTTAGGAAAACAAATTAAAACCAAAACCCCAAGAAATATCTTTTGGTGACACGACAAATCAATTCATACGAGTTTGATGGAGGGCCTATGTAATGTTAGGAGGTCTTAAGACCACACAATTTTTAGGGAAGTGAATGTCACTTATCAAGTGTTCCTGCTAGAGAAAGGAAGAAATGAAGTAAAAAGGAAAGGAAAATTGAAGCCGATGCCAAACAATGTCCTTTTGCTGGATCAGTTCGAAGATAACTAATGCCTTTTAATTGCAATCTGTATGCTGTACTGCCCACAAAAGGGAAAAAACGAGGAAGAGCGATGGAGAAATATAGTTTTGCCAAACATCGCAGAGTATAATCACGCGATGCGAAAAAAGTTCCTTGCTCGGTAAGAGAAAACAAGCATAATTATCTGTGTGCAAGCGTCTCTGGCATAGGTCTGGATTTCACCAATTCGAGGGACATTATTGTTGTGCGGAAGAACACCCTAACTAAATGAGAAAAGTGAACAAGAATAATAAAAAACACGGAGATTTACGTGGTTCGGCGAAAGAATCCGCCTACGTCCACGGGAGAGAGAGAGACTATTTCTTATTAGAGCGTATCGCTCAAGTACAAGGTACAATGCTGAAATAAATATAACTTCAGATTCCCACTTTCCTAAACTAACGGATAAATCTTCAGCGAGTATCTCCTATATATTAGAGATATCATGATATATCCCGGTTACATTGAATCGGGACTATTTCCCATGAAAGACTCTTATAGATAGGTCCAATCTAGGAAATATATTGAGAAACAAATAGCCTGCAATCTTCAAGCCTTCCTAAATTTCCCGATTGAATTTGTGGAATTCAAGACAACATCAACAAATCTCCACCTTTGGCTTGAATAAACCACAAGCCTCCACTTGAACCAAGAAAACGAACATATCTCTCCTCCACCGTACCTTCGTAAAGGTATGCTTGCACCTGGATCGGTGTAGCCTCCATCAACTTCAATGATGAATGACAGAAATCAAGTCCCTGCAAGACTTGAACTTCTCTGTAGTAACTATCTTTGTGAGCATATTTGCGGAATTATCTTTAGTATGGTTTTTCTTCAAAGGAATGCTACCATTCTCCACAAATTCTTGAATTTTGTGGTATCGAACTTCAATGTGTTTCGTTTTGGAATGGAATACTTGATTATTCGCGAGAGATATTGCGCTTTGACTATCGCAATATAATGTAGCACTTTCTTGCTTTATACCCAACTCCGTGACCAAACCAGTTAGCCATATTCCCTCCTTCGCAACCTCAGTTACTGCCATATACTCAACTTCGGTTGTAGACAATGCTACAGTAGGTTGAAGCATTGCCTTCCATGAAATAGCTCCACCGCCAAGAGTAAAGACATATCCCGTGATGGACCTTCGCTTGTCCAAATCACCAGCGAAGTCTCGAATCAACATAACCTCGCTAAATCAATCGATCCTCCCTTGAACCGAACATTAAGCCCATTCCGGCAGTTCTAGCCAAATAACGAAAGATCCACTTAACAAACTTCCCAATGCTCCTTACCTGGATTGCTCATGTATCGGGCCGACGAGACTCACCGCATGAGCCAAATCCGGTCTGCTACAAACCATAGCATACATGAGACTCCCTACCGCGCTGGCATAGGTACTCGAGACATCTTTACAACTTCCTCATGTGAGACGGGGCATTGTTTCTCGATAATTTGAAGTGATTTGCTAAGGGTGTAGTAACCGGTTTAGCTTTACCCATGTTGAACCGCTCCAAGACCTTCTCAACATACTTCTTTTGATTTACCCAAAGCTTACTTGCATGTCTATCTCGAAAGATTTCCATGCCAAGGATCCTCTTTACAGCACCAAGATTCTTCATATCAAACTCACTATTTAACTGAGACTTTAGGGAATTAATGTCACTTATTTTTCTTGTAGCAATTAGCATATCATCAACATAGAGCATCAACATAATAAGTGACTTATCATCCAAAACTTTGTAGTAGACACAAGAATCATGCACACTCCTCATGTAGCCAATACGAAGCATAAAAGAATCAAACCTTTTATTCCATTGCCTCGGAGATTGCTTCAAACCATAAAGTGATCTCTTGAGCAAACAAACATGATCCTCTTTCCTTCCACCTTGAAGCCTTCGGGCTGCTCCATATAAATTTTCTCCTCCAAGTCACCATGAAGGAATGCCGTCTTCACATCTAGCTACTCAAGCTCCAAGTCATGCATGGCTACCATAGCTAGTAAAACACGAATTGATGTGTGTTTTACAACCGGGGAAAATATCTCGTCATAATCAATCCCCTCCTTTTGTGCATAGCCCTTAGCAACAAGTCGGGCCTTGTATCTCTCTTGCTCTTTCTCCGTTGCTGCTTCCTTTCTTCGAAGAACCCATTTGCAACCAATGACATTTCGATCCTTGGGCTTTTTCACAAGTTCCCATGTCTCATTCTTTTGTAACGACTCCATCTCCTCCATCATTGCAGTCATCCACTTTTCTTTGTGATCACTTTTCAAAGCTTCATGGTAGGAGCTTGGATCGCCGTGAGCCTACGGTAAGAGCATAAGCAACCATATCCTCAAAACCGTACCTCTCCTGGTGCTTTGGGAGTGCGCCTTCCTCGACCCATCGCAATGGTATAAGGAACTTCTACCGTTTCTTTGACTTCCAGAACCTCATTGGATGACTCGCCATTCTCTACGATTCTTTGGTTTCAAGCTCCACCTTAACGGTAGATTTATCACTCTCCTCTTCAAAGAGCCGCGCGTGGCACGCAGCTTGACTTCAACATTGCGATTCATCGAATATAACATCCCCGCTCGTCGAACTTTCTTCTCACTTGGATCCCATAATTTGTAGCCTTTCACTCCTTTCTCGTAACCGAGAAATATGCATTGTTTTGATTTTGGATCCAATTTCGAGCGCTTCGAGCTCGCACATGTACAAAAGCAGACAACCAAATATTCTTAAATTAGAATAATCAACAATTTTACCAGTCCATACCTCTTCGGGAATTTTGCATTTAATTGCAGTTGATGGAGACCGATTCACAAGATAACATGCCATGCGAGGCAGCTTCGCCCAAAACTCCTTGCTCAGTCCCACATGTAGCCTCATGCTTCGAGCTCTCTCTAATAAGGTTCGATTCATCCTTTCCGCTACGCCATTCTGTTGGGGTGTATCCGGAACTGTGAAGTGACGTTTAATCCCTTCATTCTTGCAAAGCTCCATCAATAGTGTCGATTTGTACTCTCCTCCATTGTCCGATCTCAAGCACTTAACCTTCTTCCCCATTGAAGTCTCAACTTCAGCTTTCCATTCTTTGAACCTTTCAAAGACTTCACTTTTGTGTCGCATGAAGTAGACCCACACTTTGCGAGAGAAATCGTCAATGAATGTCACGAAGTATTCCTTCCCTCCTTTAGACTTTACCGGTGAAGGACCCCATACATCCGTGTGTACATACTCGAGCACGCCCTTGCTTGTATGAGTTGCAGCATTGAACCGAACTCTGCATTGTTTTCCAAACACACAAAATTTGCAGAAATCTAATTTGCATGTTTTTATACCTTGGAGTGCATTCCTCTTGTGAAGCTCCATCAATCCTCTTTCTCCCATATGCCCGAGACGCATATGCCATAAATAGGTGTTATCTATCTCCGTGCTAGCACCTCGTGGACACGATGATCCACCTTGCACCGTGGTTCCTATAAGTCGATATAGGTTCCCGTGTCTCCGTCCCTTAAGAACAACTAGAGCTCCCTTAATCACCTTCAAGACTCTACCTTGAGCCGTGTACTTGCATCCATTGGATTCAAGTGCTCCCAATGAGATCAAATTCTTCCTTAGACCCGGAACATGATGCACGTCTGCCAAGGTTCTAATCATGCCATCAAACATCTTGATTTTCACAGTTCCAACACCCACAGTCTTACATGAAGTATCATTCCCCATGAGAACTGAACCACCATTATATGCCTTGTACTCATCGAAGGCTTCTCGATGAGGACACATGTGAAAAGTGCATCCGGAGTCCATGATCCACGAATCTTCAAAGATGTCATTCCCCGACGATATGGACAAGACGTCCCCATCATTGGTCTCAATGCTGTCGGCTATACTTGCCTCATCCGAGCTCTTCTTTTTCTCGTTCTTATTTGGACAGAATCTCTTGGTAAGCCCTTCCCGATTGCACCCGTAGCATCTTCCTTTGAACTTTCCCTTGATTTTGATCGACTCCTACGCTCGATCCTCGATCCGTTGATCTTCCTCTTCCTTGATTGCTTTTCTCCTTTGCAAAGAGTCCCCTGTCCTAAAGATTTTGAACTACTTGCCCTTTTTCGGTGTCGTTTGAAATTAGGGTAGCATCACCTCTCCAATCTCCGGGTTTCCTTGCCATAAAGGAGCGTAGTCACCAAGTGATCAAACGAATCCGGCAATGATGCCAGTAGTAGAAGCACTATGTCTTCATCCTCAAACCTCACCTCCAAGCTTGTAAGTTCACTAATCATCTGATTGAACACATTGAGGTGTTCCAATAGATCTCCTCCTTCACTCATCTCGAAGTGAATACAATCTCTTCTTCAAGAACAACTTGTTCATAAGAGATTTCGTCATGTAAATGCTTTCGAGTTTGAGCCATACCTCTGGAGCAGATTTGATTTCTGCTACATATTGAAGGGCCTCATCCGATAGGTTTAATCGGATTGCGCTGCACGCCCTCTCCTCCATGTCGGACCAATCATCATCAGTGATGGTGTCCGGCTTGTTTGACCTTCCTAGAAGAACCTTTGATAAACCTTGTTGAATCAACAGATCCTTCATCCTTCTCCGCCATAGTGTAAAATTATTCTTCCCAAAGGAATCGGTCAATATCATATCGAACGGTTGAACCTTTTCCAGCCATCTAGTTAGAAGTCGCAATACAGAACAAAGAACCCGGATTGCTCGATACCAATTGTTGTGCGGAAGAACACCCTAACTAAATGAGAAAAGTGAACAAGAATAATCAAGAACACGGAGATTTACGTGGTTCGGCGAAAGAATCCGCCTACGTCCACGGGAGAGAGAGAGACGATTTCTTATTAGAGCGTATTGCTCAAGTACAAGGTACAATGCTGAAATAAATATAACTTCAGATTCCTACTTTCCTAAACTAACTGATAAATCTTCAGCGAGTATCCCCTATATATTAGAGATATCATGATATATCCCGGTTACATTGAATCGGGACTATTTCCCATGAAAGACTCTTATAGATAGGTCCAATCTAGGAAATATATTGAGAAACAAATAGCCTACAATCTTCAAGCCTTCCTAGATTTCCCGATTGAATTTGTGGAATTCAAGACAACATCAACAAATATAAGATGTTTCATAGGTCTCTAAATAGTTGGGACTTTGCTCTCATACATGAGAATTATCAATAGGGAAAAAAAATAATTAGGAACAATTCTATATTTGGGCTAGTTATTATTTGGATTTCCAAGGTCAAAAAGAAATTTAATACGGCATAGGTTAACTTATTCAAAACATACTTTTCTTTCAATAATGAGGAAGCCTACTTTAGTAAGGTAGAATCCTAAATCCGTAAAATACTCCACTACTCTCATGAATCAGGTAAGATGCGGGTCTAAATCTGAGTGAGGGTTCAAAATATGAAATTATTATTATTTTTTTATGGTATAGAGTATCGAACTTGCACTTTATGTTGACACACACAAAGGAAGTCCCAGGGTGTGGTGACCCCTGTGGATCCGCTAGAACAACTAGCAAATCGGACATCATGGTCATACACAAAAGCAATGTTGTGGGGAATTGCATTGAAATTTCAGCACAAATATTAGATTTCTTGAATAGTCCTTAGGGGAGCTCTTCCACAGCCAACTAAGTCCGGTGTATGCTAAAATAAATGCTTGATATGAAAAGGATGTTGATGGCAGATAAATGATGAACAAGAAAGGCAATCATTCGAGTTACCTATTTAGTAGACAAATATAAGCTTTGCCTCTAAAGCATCTCTTATCAGATATGTTTTGTTCTTTGCTTCTTGTTTAATCTAAATATTGCGGCTAGCGTACTCTGACTCTTTTGATCGAAATTTTTGGAGGAAAGGGAGGATTTCGGTGAAACCTAGGGTTTAAGAGTTTGGGGTTGAAAATGAATGGATTTGGGGGAAATAGTTTGGATTGGAGGAAAAAATTGAAGTGAAAAGAAAGTGATTTTGCTCTTGGTTTGGAGAAATTTCAAAAGTTAACTAAATGGGCAAGAGGACGTGAGGATTACAAGAGAGAGAAGTGTGAATTTCCATCACTTGCCTAGAAAAGCCCATGGGCTCTGCCTTTCGCCAAAAGTCCCAATTCGTTCGTCTGGATATCTTCCTCTTTCTTTGCATCCTGTAGGAAAATATCGTCGATGTCATTTAGGGCTCGTCAATGCGGAGACTTTGACAATTGTGCCTCAGTGGTTACTTTTCCCATATGGGAAGAGAAGGTTAGGAGTTTGATTCCTCATCTTCTCAAGGGGTTAGGGATAGAGATGGTTTAGTTTTGAATATGGGATTCAACTTTCGTACTTTATAAAAAGGTAGGGTGAAAAATTTGAAAGTGAGTTGAAAGTTAGGGTATGATAGACTTAAAAAAGCGATGACTTTACCTTTGTCATTTAGTGGAAAGTTCTAGTGTGACTCTTCTCATCTTGTTCGAAATATCTTTGATGTCGATGTCAAAAAGTGTTGAGGTTATTCCACATTAATGGTGTAATGGGCTGGTGGTTGGTTCATAAATGTGAGGAAATACCTCATTCTTTGAAGTAGTTTTGTGATGAGAGAGGTCCAAAACCATTGGACACCGAGTAGATCACATAGAAATCATACTCTCCATTAGAGTTACCCTCTTCATACCGCTGCTCGAGGAACTTCTTTCTCATCGGGGCCTTTCTTCAAGAAACTAACTTGGTCAAATATGCTTGGCCTATAAGCCTCATGGGTAGGAGTGGGGAGTGGGTTGGTAACTACCTTTCTACCTTGACCAAACTGCCATCTCACTTACAAATTCCTCCTACATCAATATGGGTGCCTGCTTCGATATCCTGTCAACATCGTTAGCACAACTTGTTCTCTCTTCAAATATAGCCAATGCAATATGGACCATTTTGAGAAAAAGGGTAGGTGTCAACTTCCATTTTTCCTTGTCCTTTGTCATCAATAAACTTAATATTTCCTTGCCGAATTGCTTCCTAAATTGTTTCCCAAAAGCAATGGAGTTAACTGGATTATGCCTTCATGAATTATGCCCCATGCAATACTTTTTGTATACTAAATCTGTTGAGTCTAGCAATGCAACCTAGGGGGATAAAATAGGTTGATTCGAAAACTTCATAGATTTTCGTGCAAAACTTCAAGTTAAACTTGGCAAGCAGGGTTTAACAATGGCAGATGCAAATGCTTCTATTGGATGGATCGAAGCCGAATCTTAGTGAGAAAGTCACTACATTGCTTTCATGGAAAGTCTCATAGGAATTGCCTTCTACAATCGTTGAAAAGGCGAGTGCGTCGCCACAAAAGGGGATCACCCTTTTTGGAAAATAATTGCCTAAATTAAAGAGGAATTTCCATCACAGCAATCCATCGCTCGAGGAAGTCTCGAAGGCAATATCACGTAAATTTGCCATTTCCCGATTTTGATTCCACATCCTGAAACTCATGATCACAAGCATTCCGAACGGATGTTGGATGAGGAAGTAGTGGCCAGTCAAATTTCGGTTGTACCTTCCGAAACTTGAAAAAGGTCTCAAAGCCCGAAACTGTACCTAAAGGTATCAAAATCGGACGGAACTTTCCATACCCCTAAGTTATGGTCAATGATGATTTTTAAAATGAGGAGTCTTTGAAACGATGCTTAGTTTACAGAGCCAAGCCTAAAACCTGATATAAATTGAAATGTCAGGTCCGTGATTTCACGACTCCACCGAGCAATATTGGGCTCATTGGAAAGGTCGACTCAAGCACTCTGGAAGTGCAAAAGTCGCATGAATCAATGTCGGACAGAGGGTATGCGAGCTCGGAAAGAGTGAGCCTTGACGGAGGCATGCCGGCCTCGAGACAAGGCGGGCACATGTCGACACAAAGTGTGCCTGCCGTCATCTCAAGGCAGCCATGCCTCATCTTCAGCGATGGTGAGTCTCTCCCTCATCCTTTTGCCCTTGAAATTCTCTCAAATTGAGTTCGGTCCTCGTGATTCTCTGGTGTTGGCGTGTTCTTCTGTACCGAAACTTCTCACGCTTTTAGATATGTTTTTTTTTTTTTTTTGGTAAAGCTTTTAGATAAGTTTCAACCCCTTATTTTCATTTTTCAATAGAAATGCATGCTAAGACATCGTCATGTCTATCTAGAATCATAAAATATAGAATACGTCATTATGTTGCCATTTGAGTAGACTTACCACATTTTCTTAGGCCCTTGGAATGCAAAAGTTAAGCTTGAAAGCCTACGATACGCCATTATGTTGCCTATTCAAATAGTAAAAAAAAACGCATGTTCCAAGACCATTATAACGTTGAAATAAGATTTTGAGTTACATGATACATTGCCGTGCTGCCAAAATGTCGCTAGTAATCATGCACGTCAGTAGGCCGTTATAATACTAGTTAGATCTAAAATTAGGCTGTAACAGTGTTGACTGTGATGGGAATGCGATAGAATGCATACTATTGTTGTTGCCGGTATATAACTGTGCAGTTTGGAGGAGATATAAGGTGGGAAATATATTGAAGTACTGCATTAAAACACCCTTTTACTTGAAATCCAACGTATAGGTCATATAAAGAAGCAATTGTATTGTTTGAGGGTGGGATAGACGATGATGATGCAATTTGAAGTCAAAAGTCAATAGCCATAGCGATTCGAACCCATGAACTGAGGCCCCATGCATGTGATCATCCATTTTGTACTTTTGATATGAATTGTGAGTTTGAAATCAAATGATGTGGAAGATAGCACTGCCCATCAAAGTTGAAGCTCCTCTAGATAAATAATCACAGAACATGATCCACTAACTGCTAATTGGTGGATTGAATACACAGCTTATGAAGCATGGATTTTTGTTCCTAGGTGGTAAATGCAAAATAAGCCCATGACTAATCATTTGAAGCTCCTCCAATAGGAGAGGACCGCATTGTTACAAGGCCATCATGCGGGACAAAAGACGTCAATGAAGAACAAGGTGCCAAACTCTTTGGAATGAGTAATTTACATGGATAGCGTTCTCATATTGCAAAAACGGAAAAAAAATATACACAAGCGAGCAATCATCAATCAGATACGTCTTCATGAATAAATCCAAAATGCTTCTATCTGATTATACAAACATATTTAGCTATAAAAGATGTGGAGAAAACTCATGGTGATGCCAGACATTGCATACGAGCGCCTCTACTTTTTTGGTAGCATCATTGACCCTCTTCCCACACCGGGTCAACTTGTTGCATACCTTGTTTATCGGATCTGAAAACACCAGCAAAGCGTCTGTCTCATCAACACCATTCCGAACCCTTCTCACGATCATAACATAACTACAAAGGCGAAATACGCCTCCATAGACTCACTCCAGCCTGACTGACAGTGCAATAGAGTTCAACTAAGCCACTTTGTGGCTTTTTTCTATTTGTTTTCCTTTCGTTTTTTCTGTTATTCTAACTTTTGTATTTCTCCTTTTTTCTCCTTTTTAAAGGAATCATTCATGATTTTTCCACTCCACACGATAATTTCCTATTAAATTTTTTCTACATACATATAACGAGTATTGTGCTCTTTCTCTCATTAGTCAAACTCTGGTCAACTTTTGATCAGCGGTAGGACAATTATCTGATTTAGAAAGATAATATGACCCATAATTAATTTTCGGATTTTCTCCCAATTTTTTAAAATAAACGATTTTTTTATAAAAATTATGAAAATAATTTATATTTCACTTTTTATATCGATTCAAAGGTCCTAAATACTTCATAATTGTTGAAAGTATGCAACTCAAGACTGCATCTACAACTTCAGCATGCTACTCGCCAATTTTAGACAATGTAGGAAAATGACAAAGCTTTTTGAAGTATGCATATATTATTTAATTTGATGCCACTAATTGCATTTTTCAGCTCCTATAAAACCAAACTACAAGCGGTTTGAACTACGCATTTCGCTCTCTAAGCATTGCAACTAGTGCAACTACAGACTACTATGTTTTGTTTCCTATCTCAAGACTTCTGGGTAGCATTGTGGCTACGCATACCTAGTGAGTTCATTTATTGATCCATGCAGATAGATGCGCTAATGCATTAAGGAAACATTAAAGACTATACTATCATAATACGCTCTTTTTCTTCCCAAGTGATTTGTGGGTCGGAAGTCTCATTACATCTTTATCATACACTGACAATTTTGCACGTCAACAATTAGTTCAGCCATCTAAAATGGCGTTTTGTAGATGAGATGAGATAATCTCTCTGCTTCCTCGTGGGAGAAGTACAGCTAAAGTGCAAAAACTTAGCATGGAGGGACACTTAAGTGCTAAAAGTTAGGAAAGTGATACTTAAGTGTCAAAATTGGAGCAAAATGGATCATTTAAGTGTCACTTCGGCAAAAATCCAGCTAAAATACTGATGTAGCAATTTTCCAAAGTGAAATAAGGGCAAAACGGGCGTCGTTTTGCATGTTGACATGGCTAGACAATATAAAAACAACGTCATTTTTGTGCTAACGTAGTAAAAAAATATAAAAATTAATTAAATTAAATTAAAAACTAAATTTATTTAAAACATTTAAAAAATTAAAAAATAAAAATAAATAAAAAAAGGGGTAGCCAAGGCCAGGTGATCTCGGCCGACCCTTCACCCTTCTATCGCCGGCCCTTCCCGGCGGCGGTAGGGAGGCGGCGGCGGCAAGGGCTCGGCCCTCGGCCGCCCCCTTCCTTTTTATTTATTTATTTATTTATTTATTTTTATATATTTTTAATTTAAATGTTTTAAAATTTTAGTTTTAAATTAAATTAAATTAATTTTTATATTAATTTTTTACCACATCAGCATCGAAATGACACCGTTTTGCACTTATTTCGCCGGAAAATCATCACGTCTGCATTTTGGTCAGATTTTCGCTGAAGTGGTACTTAAGTGATCCATTTTGCTTCGATTTTGACACTTAAGTGTTACTTTCCTAACTTTTGGCACTTAAGTGTTAATTTCATAACTTTTGGCATTTAAGTGTTAATTTCCTAACTTTTGATACTTAAGTGTCCCTCCGTGCTAAATTTTAGCACTCTAGGTGTCTGATACTCGCTTCCTTCTTGAAAAAACATATGGGAAAGTGAATGAAAATTGCAGTTGTCCTGTCAAGTCTGGCGCAAGGTGCTAGAGCTCTGCTTTACTAACAGAATTCAAGCGTCCAGCCCTTTTATTTAGGGCAAGGACGGTCTTCTGTGTCTTGCAAAATAATACTTGAATACAATGGATATAATACCAAATAATTAATTTAATATTTTATTGAGTCTTCTAATTGAAGGAAGTAAATTTTTGAAAAACGAACGTTACTCAAACGATTGAATATGAAAAATAAACCCAGAAACGAGTTCGAGAATACATATAACACCAAGCAAAAGGCATATCACAAAGATGGACATACCTTGTTTGCCATAAATTAATTGCCTGTTGTAGTCTTAGAGAAATTAGTTGGAGCCTTTCGAATTCCGTTTTTGAGAGAGTTTTCTATTGTCAAAAGGGAAAATATACTTTCCGTCACTTGCGATCAACATTCCCCTTTTCCTTTTTCTTTTTATATATAGCAATTATTTTCACTCAAAAAAATAACTACTCTTTCTCTCTTAGGGTGCGTTTGGTAATAATTCTGTTTTTGGGAGTAAATCCGATCGAAATGATTTTTAATTATTCTATTCCCTGAACAGATTCTAAGCTTTTTAAGTCGTTTGGTAACTATCCAAAATTTTTTATTCTAGAATAGAATTGCGTTTGGTATCGTGCTCATTGATTATGTTCCAAATCAATTTTTTTTTTTTTTTTTAAATAATTTTTGTATTGTTTTCATTTTTTTCTTTTCTTTTTTTCTTTTTTCTTCTATTCTTCATCTTCTTAAAGCCGCCGCCGGACCGGCAATTGGCCCGACGAGGGCTAGCGATCTAACCGGAGCATTGCCGGCCCTCAGCGAGGCCAGCCCTCGTCGGCTGAGCCTCGCTGGTGGCCAGGCCAGCCTTGCCGAGGCAGGACAAGGCCCACGGTGAGGCTCGCCCAACCCCGGGGAGCCTAGCCGAGCTGGGCGAGCCTCGCCTGGCTACCGGCGAGGCTCATCTAGCCCCGTTGAGGCTCGGCCTTGCTAGATCTAGTGAGGCCGAGCCTCATCGGTGGCAAGGCGAGCCTCGCTAAGGCCGGGCAAGGCGAGGCCCGCCTTGCCACCGATGGGGCTGGGCGAGCCTTGCCGGGGACAGGCGGGCCTCGCCTAGCTCCACCGGTCACCGGCGAGCTCGGCCTCGCTAGATTTGGCGAGGCCGAGCCTCACCGATGGTTGGGCTTGCCTCCGGTGACCTCGCTGAGTCTCGCCGGCGACCGGCGGCGATGGCGGACGGCGGCAGATGGGGAGGTCGATAAAGAAGAAGAAAAGAGAAGAAGAAGAATAGAAAATAGAAGAAGAAGAGTTGTTTTGATTCTTAGATTTGTTTCCGAAACAAGAATCAACTTTTTTTTTTTTTTAATTCTTGATTCTATTCCAAATCTACTTCCAAGAACAAAAAATTAGAAATTTGTTTCCAAGACCAAAATTTTATCGAACATAATTTTGTTTCCAAACTACTCATGGGAACAAAGAATCATAATCTGGTACTTTTTTGGCGGTTATCAAACAGGCCCTTATAGGCCCTTCCTTTATGAGTGGGGTTTGGCCCAACATGGGCTGACGTGCTTGACTTGGCCCAACCAATAAAAAAAATCCATTATCTCCTACTAGCACATGGTGGGCTGAGCACAATTGTTTCTTCACCTCTCTGCAATGTTCATACCGATAAATAATTTGTGCGACCGACATATTTCGAGTGCTTATTGCCATACATTTGTTAGGAATATACAGCAGCTTAAAATAAGCATCACATTTTTGAGTAGATATAATATGCAATACTCTAAATCAATCGATTACATTTATATTTCTCTCGATTTTGATTTCTTTTTTTCTTTTTTCTTTTTTTTAGTTACGATATATTGTATTCACAATTATGATTATTCCAAAAACAATCATAACTGGTTGAGCAATGAATATAAAACTAGAATGTGATATCCCAAAATCGATCTTTCTCTTTTTGTAAGACTCTTAATTTTAGTTCAGCTTGGTATTTTAGAAATGTCCAATTATATCGAATCAATTCATGATTATTCGCAACATTCTAAGATAGCAAGCATTAAATAGAAATATTGAAAACAAGTAAGAGTCATGAGAGCATTTAATTGAGGAACTCTTTTCCTCAAGAGTCTTACACAGCATAAAAGTTGAAAAAGAACTTTTGCCACTCTTATTGGTCATCTCATGCATATTTAATATGGAATATGTATTACAGTATTAACTCATTTCACGTGAAGCGTATGTTTTCAATTTCAATACTGTATAGATAATAGTTTACTTGAGTTCCTGTATCTACTCTTTCGCAGAATTAATCAGAACTCACATCTTGCATAAATAAAGATAAATAAAAATTTATGGGCTATTTTATTTTTGGACACGGTAAACATTATGTTCTCATCTTAACACTTAGTTAAGGCGACAATTATGTTTTAAGCTTGAGTTGTCGAGTATCACCTAGATAATAAGTTTAAAAACTATCTCATCTCTATTTATCATAAAGTAAATATATGTGATTATTCGTGTGAGTGGGCTAATATCTTAGTTGTCTGACATATTTTTTCAATTTTATAATACAATAAACATTAAGATGCATAAACATCAAACTAAAAACTCATAGGCATTAATGATGCAAGATAACTTCATAAAATGTGAACACCTAGGAAAATTACAATATTCTGTACATCAGTGTCTACACAGTCCTAGAAATTTTACATGGCCATGGCTTCACCTGCTATTATTCTATGCGTAGGTATATTATATAAGTTCACATCTTTTTGTACAATCATATTCCCGATAAAGTTATACTTGATATCTATATGTTTGGTTTTGTCATGATATCTTAGATCCTTGGTGTACGCTATCGCTGCTTGGCTATCACAATTAACCAACAATGAGTTTGCAACATTTTTGTGACACGTAAATGATCCAAAAATCTCTTAAACCAGACACCCACTTATATTATTATTGATAATGCTAGAACTTGGCTTCCATCGTGGACAAGGTTATATACGTTTATTTCTTACTACTCCAAGATGTACATGCTATTATTCAACAAGAAAATAAATTCAGAGGTAGATTTCCTCTCATCTAAATTTCATTCTCCATCAGCACCAAAGTAGCTTTCAAGTTGTAGATTTTTTCCTTGATAACTTAGTGCATAGTCAGCAGTTCTCTTCAAATTGGATTGGTACCTACTTACCATTCCAATTGCAAATCATATATCATGTCTTGTATACATCATAGTATACATCAAGCTTCCAATAGCACTAGTATAAGAAATACGTTGCATTTGTTTTTTATTTTGTGGAGTTTTTGGATACAATTTACGGCTCAATCATTCATCTTTTGCAATAGAAGTATTTATGAGTTTACAATTTTGCATACAAAATTGTTCAAGAACCTTGTTTATATAGGTTTCTAGTAAAAGAGATAATGATCTTTTCGAACAATTCATTGAAATCTTGATTCCAATAATACAAGTGGCCTTACTCATGTCTTTCATCTCAAAGTTAAAAGATAACCAACTCTTAATAGTATAACAAACTCCATATTGCTTTCAACAATTAATATATCATTAACATATAATGATTTGATTTTTGGATCTTTTGATATATACACAATGATCCTCATCAATCATTTTAAAGTCATATGCCATTACGGTATTACGAAAACATATATATCATTGCCTCGATGATTGTTTAAGGTCATATATTGATCTCAAAAGTTCATATACCTTTTGTTATTGGCATTTCAAAATGAAACCAACAGGTTTTTCCATATAAATTTATTCTTCTAATTCTCCATTAATTAAAGTAGTCTTAACATCCATTTAATGTAATTCAAGATCCATACTAGCCACCATTACCAGAATAAGACGAATTAAAGTAAATCTCACTATAAGAGAAAACATTTCTTCATAATTAACTTTTTCTCGTTGATTATACCCCTTCGCCAAAATGTGAGCCTTATATATCTCTATTAAGCAGTCATCTTTATGCTTTATTATGAGAACCCACTTGTTCTCAATGATTTTGCATCCTTTTGGAAGATCAACTAGTTCCCAAATATGGTTAGACTTCATTGACTCCATTTTCTCTTCTATTGCACACATCCATTTTTTCTTATTAGGGTAGTTTAGAGCCTTATTTACATTCATTGGCTTATCTATATTTGCGAAGCGATCATGAAAGTTTTCCCTTCAATGTCAAAACGTCGATAAGGAATATTTTTGCGACTTGTTCGTTGTACGAGAGATTACATTTTGCACATTATTCTCCATTATGCTTCCACTCAAATTAGATAATGGTGATATCTTCTTATCAGGTAATTGTAATTAAGACTGAGTCGAATTTAATTCCTCATTTCTCACATTGTTCTTACTTCGACGAACTCCATTAAGTTCATTATCTTGATCCAAGGTTTTAAATAGGGAGTAAACCTCATCTATTTTGCATCTCTTAAGAAATTAATTCTTTAAGAATGTGACATCCCGTGACTCAAATTTAGTTATATTATTACTTTCCTGCTCACCTATAAGTACATACTCTTTCGAGTGTTCAAAGTATCTTATAAAAATACTCTTATTGCTTTGGGGACCCAATTTCTTAATCTTATAAGAGGGTTCGTGGTAGCAGTTAACAACTATCACCCAAAAAGATGATAAGTTGCTTAGCATGCGTCATTATTGACCTAACTATTTCTAATAAGATTTTGTTTCTCCTTTCTGCAACACTATTTTGTTGAGAAGTATAGAATAGACAATTGTCTTTCTATTCCCTTTTCACCACATAAATTTCTGAACTCATCATATAGAAATTATCATCCTCAATCGGATCTTAGTCTTTTTATTTTCTTATCTAGTTGATTTTTTACTAAACTCATAAACTTTTTGAAACAACTTAATGTTTTAGATTTATGAGAAATCAAGTAGATATGTCCGAATTGAATATAATCATCTATAAAAGTGATGAAATAAATAGCATCATGCATTCCTCTCACATTTATTGGACCACGAATGTCAGAATGGATTAATTGTGAAGGAAATTTAACTCTTGTACCTTTTCCAAATGGTTTCCTTATTGTTTTTCTTGCTAGGTAATGCTTGCATATAGGCAAAACAACTTTTTCAATATTGCCTAATTAACCCTTTTTGGCTAGTCTATTGATTTGTTGTCAGCTAATATAACAAAGTCTAGTATGCTACACATTCACATCATTGTCATATAGTTAGAAAACGTGAAGAGGAAAAAACAAACATTGATATTACTATAGTCAATGTCCAGCATAATAAAACCATTAAAAAAAAAATAACCACAATCATATTAATTTGTATCCAAATACAAATCCATACAATTATTATGAACATTTAAATTGAAACCAACTTTAACCAATACTAACATATACACTAAATTCCGACAAATCTTTGGAGCATGTAGTACATCATGGAGAAACAAAATGTGTCCACCATGCAGAACTAATTGTTATGTGTCAATTCCTTTAGCTTTAGCTCTGGAGTTATTCCCTACATAGATCCACTTTGTTCCAGTCAATACTCATCGGAACTTCACAAAGACTTCTCTATCCTTCCCTACATAATCTGTTGCTCTCGAAACTATACTTCACAAATAATTAGATTCGATTAAAGTATACAAAATTTGATGAAATACAATGAGTGTCTACCTTCTTTGGCTCACTACAGTTACAAGCATAGTGACTTTTTTTGCCACAGCTTATAATGCTTCACCCTTGAAATTCTTTTACTTGAGGATGCTTTCCTCTCTCAAATTGGTCAACCCTTTTTTTTTTTTTTTTTTTTTTTTTTTTTTTTTTTTTTTTTTTTGCTTAGAAGGCTTGATCCTTTGTCTTTCCACCTTTTGAATGAATCGAGATGCTTGCGCTTGGAGCTCGAAGCTCCTTCTAAGCTAGAACCAGTATAACAGCTATCTATTTTTGGTTAACCCCACAAAGATGGTCCTTTGTCAACTCATGGTGGCGCATGACATTCTTAAGTTCTTCCATAAGTTGGTTAAGAGCTTATGGTATTTCTTACTTTTCTAGCACATCTTGAATTTTCATATTCAATATTTCATAATTCTTGCCATTTAGTATCTCTTTTTTGTCCAGTTCAGCCACAATGTTCTTAGAACTTGAAGTCATTGTATCTCGAATAAATAAGACATATTTACACAAATTGTTAATACCTAACATTTATGCATCTATTTTGTATAAACTAATCATATTAATGAATAAGATCAAATAAAGCTTTAGAATTGAAATGTCCCTTTCTTTCCAATCATCATCCAAAATTCTAACTTAAAATTATCATTAATATGATCATTTATGCAAAAATAAGTTAACCAAAGTCACTAAAACTTTCTTGAACTTCTCACAAATTATTATAAATTAAAATAATAATTTACAATAGTAAATAACATTGAACTTCCATTAACTAAACATGTCATTTACATGAAATAATATGTTCAATAGAAAATATCAATATCAACATGGAAAGAAATATTTGCACTTGAAATATCTCAAACCAATCTAAGGAAAATTAATAAATAAATAAATTCAAAAATACTCATTTATCTCATAAACATGGAAAGACTCTTCTAATCTCTTAGGTAATTCCTTTGAGAATTTTAAAGGCACATTGGGCAACCACGGAAAGACCTTTGGAGAACCCTTATGGCTCCTCCAAGGCGCATTCATTATGCACCAAGTTACACTCAACCCAAGGGTTGAAGTCTTCGTTGTCTCGATCTTATAATATTCTCGCACAAAAGCCATTACAAGCTTCTTATAATTTGAGACCACAATGACCTCCTATAAGGATTTAACTCTACTTGCCATTCTAATGGAAGAGTGTTCATTAGGGCCGACACCTTTTGAAAATCCAACATCAAGTAACCATTCTAGATGATTCCATGTATTATCTAGTTGGCCCTGACCATCTGTGACACTATATCGTCGTCATTCCACCGATAATCAGCTAATTCCTCTATTAGCCCTTCAAGTCTTTCCTTTTGTTCATCTGTTCTTGGTAATATAGGTGGGCGTATGAAACGCATCATTGTTTCTGCAACAAATGTAGAACAAAAATGGATTATAGACAATCCATAGTGAACATAATTCAAAAATATTTTTTTTTAGAGTCAACGGTCAATGGTCAACACAATTCAACAGATGATTAGGTTGGGTCAATGGGTCAGTTGGGTTAGATGTCTAGGTCGAGTCAGTCGAGGGCAAAATAGTAATATCGGTGAAACACTAAGGACAAAATTGTAAAAACAATTGTAGGGGAAAAAGTGTAATTTTACAAAATGGGCGAGGGCAAAAAGGAAATTTGGGCATAGGCACGTGGTACACACACCCCTGGGAACTTTTTCACATACACCTACAATCCTTGCACCTTTTGGCTGCATGTGGCGGAGAACTACAACCCTACACTTTTAGAAATAAATTTTGACTTGTGGAAAAAAAAAATGGGCTCAGGATTTTCATCCCCGAGTGTCTGACGGCGATGTTTTTCAAAATTTCAGCCAAGATACCAAAAATAAACGTCAACAATGATCGGGAAACATGAACACTCTTGCTCTGATACCGATGAAGGAAATGGATTGCAAAATAATGAACGATTGAATACCAAAAACAAACGTAGAAATTGGCCCAAGGATATATGTAACAGCGATCGAAAGGCATATCACAAAGATAGACATACCTTGTTTGCCATAGATTAAGTACTTATTGTAGTCTTAGAGAAATTAATCGAAGCCTTTGGAGTTCCGTTTTTCGAAATTAATCCAAGCTTCCATAATGTTTGTCAAAATTTTCTTTCATTTTCATATCCATAGCTTGAAGCTTAGGATCCAAAGAATCCGTTGCATCTTTCAAATATCTATACTAAAGAGCTATTCCTTCAAAATAATAATTTGAAGTAATATATGAACTCCTCATCATCCGATTAATGGCATCATAGAATACTTTTTAAACTTTCGACAGAATAATAGTATTTTCACAATTATCATCTTTAGGAATTTCATGGTTAAGCTCACTTGCAAAAGATAAATCGTCTTCTTGCATTATTTCAAAAGCTTTTCTGAACTTTATCGCAGTGTCTAACATGAGGTAAGTGGAGTTATATCTAGTGGTAATGTCAAGAATAACCGAACCCTTGTAAGTGATCCGTTTACTCTCAATGCAATATTGAAATGCTTTGCCTCTCATGGAAAAACTCTTCACATATCTAACTACATTTTGGATACGTGCAATAGAGTCATGTACCGAAGTCAAGCCATCTCTCATAATCAAATTTAATATATGAGTTATACACCTCATGTGCAAAAACACTGCCATTTAATATCAACAACCTTTTTCTGTGAAGTTTTTCCTTCAAATGACCAATTGCAATATTGTTCAAACTAGCATTATCCATAGTGATTATAGACACTTTTTTATTCCCCATTCCTGGATTTTCTCCACCATTTTCCAAATCTCCCTACCCCTGTGACTATGTGTTACTACAAAATTGATGATTCTTTTATACAACTTCCAATTTTCATCAATTAAATGTGTAGTGAGACACAAATAATCTAGGTTTTGAATGGAACTTTATGTATAAGTTGTGAGTGTGATCATAGAGTTAATCTTTCCAAAATAAATCTTCAAAAAAGTTCTTTTTATGGAATTACAACTTCATGCAATCTTTTGCCACTGTAAAACGTAATGAATGTTTGAAGAGATGTTGTAATTCATTGACAAATTAATGAAATCCAACACGCTTAACTAAGGAAAAAGGTTGCTCATCAAGTATGATGAACCGAGCAAGTATTTGCCTACACGTTCTTGATTAAATGACCATGCCGATAAGACGCTACCAGCACTAAAATCTCCTCTACCTTGCTAACTATGTCTACATTATGCGGTACAAAGAATCTCTGCCTCTTATCTATATTGCGAGGAAACTTCTTGTATGTGGTCAAGTGTTTCTTCATTGCTGATGTACCATGAGCAACCCGATACTTAAATAGAGTCCCACAATAAATGCACTTCACTTGATCTTTCATTCTTACAATTGATTCTCGCATAATGATTCTAACATTCATATGTATATTTCTTATCATAAAAAGAAGACAAGAACCAAATACTTTGTTTGTGACACTCATGGTAGGAGATGGCTCTTCTTCATTTTCATTGCCAGACAATTCCACTTCCGTGATCGGAGTATCTCCTCACATCCCTCCACCTTAATTGACGTGTTATCTTGATACTTTAACTTCATACTACACAAATATAATAGAGTATAGTTAGAAATTTCAAAATAAAGATCAAACATTCATAAAATAGCCAAAAAAAAAAAATTGCTAGTCGTATATTTCAATTTGGAAAGAAATGTCAAATTCTAATTTGGTATGATATGTACTTGTATATATTCATCATAAATTCAACCATTGTTCAGCCTAATACAACTCTAAATGAAATTAAGATAGGATAATTGATACTAGCCACAGTTCCACGGAAGTAGAACCACCCAAAAACAAAATAATATTTGAACTATAAATCAATGAAATTCAATTAAAAATAGAAGTAGCAAAGGGGAGTGTTTGATCACTGGACATATTCATCTTAAGTTAAAGGCTTAGAACTCTCGAGATCAGTTGAAATAGGTAGATGGAAGAAGTCATTAAGCAAGTTAATCTACTACAACACACCAAACTGAGATTGTAAGGGGAGTGTTTGATCACTAGACATATTCATCTTAAGTTAAAGGCTTAGAGCTCTCGAGATCAGTTGGAATATGTCACGTCTCGACCCTCCGAGTATATGTCCATCCTTGCTTGGTTGATATAATAGCGATGTCCTAGGACACATTGCCAATCCATTCATTTTAATACGCATGCGGAAGTATATAAATAATCCCCAGACAATAAATCAATGGGATAGGAAAATAGGACTCCAAATTTTCAAACTTTAGAAAAACCACACTTATATACATTGCAAAACATTGTGCAAACATATATAAGGTTATCTATTAAGCCAAGTCTTAAACAGCGGGTTCACAAAACAAGTCTAAGGACAGGGGTGGGGTTTCAATCCTCCTGTGGATCCTTCTCTTCCTCGTTGATCTCTCCTTCTTCCTCACTCCAATTAGCGCCCTCGACTGAGTACACTGGAGAGTTAGAGTTGCCCTCAAGCTTGGGATCCTTTGCATCCACCACCAATCTGCCCTTAGGATCTATTGTGCTTTTCCGAACGCAACATCCAAAACGTACAAAGGTATATTAGATTCCGGTATCAAGCCCACCCTTCATCCATCATGGTAATGGCGATACCACGTATGATATTTGTGGGGCACCTTTTGGGGTTCACCTACATCAACCTAGACGATAGATTTCACTATCACATATTCCAGTCCTTCGGGGTGAGAGTGTATCGGGATGTGATAACCTACTTCTGTGATTTTTTTAGGTATACCAAGACGCTCAGAAAGAGCTGAAGGTGTTGCCATCTACTGACCTGAAATGTTGTCCCATAACAGAATGAGACTATATCTCAGCAAGTTCTACCCTCCTAAGACCCGATTAGGAAGCCAATATGCCTTAAGGGCTACCTAAACACAACACGGGTTAGAGGACTTACCTTGGCCTCAGTCTTCTTCCTGCAAATCAGCACAATTCATAATCTCATTGAGTCACATCAACACATCAAATCATTTACTCAGATCGACTTATCGATCAACCGACCTAGTTGATTACATGTCAATTTGACCATTCTCCGGTCATTTTAATCAATACTAGGCGTTTGCCAAGATGACATAACTAGTTGCTGAGCCCACGTGCATTCTCCAAGATGACATATCTAGTCACCAAGCCCGCCCACATGCATTATCTAAAAACGACATATCTAATCACTGAGCCCACATGCATTCTCCAAGATGACATACCTAGTCACCGAGCCCACATGCATTCTTCAAGGTAATGTACCAAGTCATCAAACCAATATAATATAACGTCTTTCTCTGAGATGACACACTTAGTCATCGAGTCAACGTAATATAGCGTTCTTTATCACCTTTTATCATACCCGATAAAATAGCCATGTGTGAATACATGGTTGGCCTTAGTCAAAATATAATAATTTACTTTCCACAAACCCCACCATTTTATACGGTCTACCAAAATATTTTTGGCATTATAAACCGATGCTCAGTTATTTTCCAATCAATTACTGAAATTAAATCAATTTAAGAATAAATTCTAAATTCATACACAATCAGTACAATTTAAGGCTCAATTAAATAAACATATCACACCGCTATAATCAGCGTAATTTTCCGGTCATCAACCATCCCGATCTAATTTTCGGAAAATAAATAAATAATTAATTAATTACAAAAATATTAAATAAATACCAATAAATCGACTTAGGCCCGGTAATGCCTAATTGGAAGCCGAGATGGGCCCAGAAAGTTATAGAACCACTCTAGTTAAATATTAGAGCTTGTCTAGGCTCTAATTATAATAACTAACCAGCTAACATGCATCGATAACTAATTTAAATTCACTAATTAAATCTAACTAAACACTTAAACATGCTTAACATAAACTAATCCATTCATAAGCATAATTAGCCTACTAATAAAGGATTAGTGAGTCAAACTCACTTGTTTGGCAAGCTGGTCGGTTCAAATCGATGGGAATGCGACAAGGGGATGACTTTATCCAAAGCGAGCCTAACTTTCGAGGCCCGGAACCACCTCAAAACGAGCCAAATAGCAACTTTGAAACCCACAACTTTCTGATTTGTTCTTGGCTAAAAAAGACAAGCCAAAGGCCCGAGATGAAGCGACAACGGACCGAGAAAGACTAAAGAGACCAAATCGGGTTCAAGCGGGGACTCATGAAGGTCGGGGGTGGGCCCAACAACTCTAGCACGAGCTGAAACAAAGGCTGAGATGGCGGAACATAAAGCTGGAAGCAGCAGGGGATGTCGGGTTGGGCGGTGGTGTGGCAAGGCAACGGCGTGCTCACGCGGGGCGGCTTGACGATCACGGCATCGTGTGGCGGTAGGCTTTGAACAATGGCTTTTGTCACGCCCCGATCCTCAGGCACCCGCACATCCCTCACCTTTGGTCGATTTTAAAATGCGATATCCCAGATAAGTATCGCCGACCCTTACTTTGATTATATGCACATGCGGAAGTAGTTAAAAATCCCTTACAATAAAACAATGGGATAGAAAAGCAGGCCACAAATTTCATTTTTATAAATTCACGACTACACATGTATAGGGTTTACAAAAGAGGATAGGACTATGCTCGGGATCATCGTCCCAGCCTCCTCGTCTTTCGCCATTAGACTCAATTTCTTCAAACTCTTCATCTCCTTCTTCTCGCTCATCCTTGACTTCAAATGCCGGCTCATCTTCGGGAAATCTAGGGGCCTAAAATGTAATCCCACAACCGGGATGAGACTATGTCTCAACGAGTTCTACCTCCCTAAGACCCGATTAGTAAACTAATACACTTTAGGCTACCTAAGCACCACATGAGTGAGAGGACTTACCTTGACCTCAGATTCTACCTGCATGTTAGCACAGATCAAACAGGCACCCAAGCAATCACATCACAGATCGAAGCATCGATCAAATCGACTTAGTCAATTACACCCCAATAAGACCACTCATGGTCATTTCCAATCAATCAATCAAATAATGACAATCAGATCAAATCACTAATCAATCGAACTAGTCGATTTCATAACCAATAGACTAAGCAATTCCCACAATACATATCAAGATGTCGAGCACACGTGCATTCTCTTAGGCATTAGTTCACCAAAGTGATGTATCAAATCACCGAGTCCACGTGTCTCTTTTATGATGCCATACATAAGTCTCTAGGCCCACGTGCCTTCTCCAAAGTGATGCATCAAGTCACCGAGTCCACGTGCCCTTTTTACGATGCCATACTCTGTCACTGAGATTAAATGGCTTTACGGTCCCACTCGACCACTTGCAAGATTTAATGGCTTTAAGGTCTCACTCGACCAAGGTCCCACTCGACCTCTCTCAGATTCAATGGCTTTTAGGTCCCACTCGACCAAGGTCCCACTCGACCTTTCTCGTATTCAATGGGCTTTCGGGTCTCACTCGACCAAGGTCCCACTCGACCTCTCTCAGATTCAATGGCTTTTAGGTCCCACTCGACCAAGGTCTCACTCGACCTTTCTCAGATTCAATGGCTTTTAGGTCCCACTCGACCTTTCTTAGATTTAATGGCTTTAAGGTCTCACTCAACCAAGGTCCCACTCAACCAAGGTCCCACTCGACCTATTTCAACTGCAACCAACGATATTACACTTCATAAATAAATTTCTCAATTTCATAATATCTTGGCCCAATTCCTTGGAAATAAAAATACTCAATAAAATATCGTGCGTGGGTACACGACCGGCCTTAGCCAAAATATCATATTTTGCTTTTAGAACTTCCCACCATTTTCAATAGCCCATAAAACACATTTTTAGCTCTCGTGAACCGACGCCCGGTAATTACTAATCAATTACCACAATTCAAATCATTTAGGAATAAATCCTAAAAATACAAAATTAAATCAATTCAGCACGAATTAAAGCTCAAATAAATAAATGGACTGCGCCACGATGATCGCACGAGATTTCGGTCGTCGGCCATCTCAATCTCAATTTCTGAAAAATAAATAATTAATTAATTAATTTCAAAAATTAAATAATTAATATTAAAATTCAATTTAACCCAAAATAAATCCTGATTAAATAAACGGACTTCACCACAGTCATCAGCATAATATTCCTGGTCACTGGCCATCCCAGTTAAATTTCCAGGCAATAAATAATTAAATAATTAATTTCAGAAAATAAATAAATAAACACAATAAATTCAATTCAGCACAATATAAAGCTCGATTAAATAAACGGTCTGCGTCACAATTATCAGCATAAAATCCCGGTCGCTGGCCATCCAAGTTGAATTTTCGGTAAATAATTAATTAATTAAATTAATTTCGAAAATTAATAATTAATTCCTAAAAATTCCACCTAGGCCCGATTTGCTTAATTAACACCCGATAAGGGACGGGAAAATCCCGAGGTGCTTTCAATAAATAGTAGACCTTGTCTACTTGCTAAATACACAATCAATTTGTCTAATTTGCATCACAATTGATTAATAAACACTAATCCATACTAATCTAACCACCTAAACCTAATCAATTAAAAATAATCAACCAATAAGTGTAATTAGAAAACTAAGCAGGGATTAGTGAGGTTACTCACCGGAATCGCGCGCAAAACGTATCAATCCGACGGGGATGACGCGAGGAACGATTTTTCCCAAATCACGGCTCCGATCCGGGGCCCGGAAACGGCCCAAAACGAGCCCGAAGGGGGCTGGAAACCCACTCGGCAACCTGCTGTGTTGCTGCAAAACAGAAGGGAAAAGGAGATGGTTGGGGGCAGCAAGGGGTCGGGAGAGTGAGAGGAGCTTCGGTGAGGCCGGAGGGTGGCCGGAGGGGGGTCGGGCCACGGCCTGAGCTGGCCGAACAAGGCTGGGTAGAGACAGAAGTCACGCAAGGGAGGGATGACAGCGAGCGCCGGGCGCGCAAGCGTGCGCGGACGGCAAAACGGCGGCGGCTGGTGGGCGTGCGGGCGACGGTGCGTGAGCGGCGAAGGTCTTCGACGAGCTGCTGCTTCCGTTCTTCTGCAGCTTCTGTTTCGCTGGTTTGCACGAAGAAGAAGAGAAGAAGGGAGTTCGGTCACGTGGGGAAAGTGGGGGAGAAGAGAGAGGAGAGAGAAGAAGAGATAAGGGGGGTTGACTAGTCAAATGGGGAGGAGAAGGCAAAGTAGAACACGGCAAGGAAAAAGGAGAGAGTGTCGGCGTGGGGAGGGGCGCAATTGCACGAGGGAAAAGAGGGAAGAAGAGAGAAGAGAGAGAAAAGAAAGGGAGAGAAAAGAAAATTAAAAAGGTAATCCCATTTCCTTTTCTCTTTTCAACTCCTTCCGGTCTTCAATTGCACGACCATTCTCCCTTAAATTTCTTCTCAATCTGATCTCATAAAATCAATCGACGCCTCAATACCTCAATTGCTATTTTCCTTATCCAATAACCCATCTCGAACCTCAATTTTGCATTCAATTTTAATCCTTGGCTCCAATTGCAAAAAAACGACCCGATTAATTCCGATTGGAGCAAGTACCGAAATTTCTGGATGTCACAGCTTCTCTGGCTTGGCTGGAACTTGTGTGGCGCAAATGAGGGGGAGAAATGAGGGTTTCAACTAGCTGAAGGGAAGAGAGAGGAGGGAGAGTAGTCTTGGTTTGGTGGGCCATCTTGGTCACAATTTCTCTTCAAATTGCCCCCTTAACCATCCATCACCACCAGCATCTTCCTTGGCTGGAAATCAGCCACCCATGCTCCTATTACAACCCTTGAGATGGTCCAAAATTGCTAGGCAAGGGGGGCATACGAATTTGCTTGATATTGCCTCCAATTGGACACTTGTTCCTACTTGTTTCAACATAATTCGGCCTCAATAAATTCAATCGACACCTCACCTATCCAGTTGGAATTTTTCCTCACCAATTGATCTCACTTGCTTCTCAATTTTGTGACCAAAAGTGGTCCCTGGCATTTTCTAAACAAAAAGGCCCTACCTCGACTTTTTCCCAAAAAGTATCGGTTTGCAGAAAAATCCTCTAAGACTAAGTCGACACTCCTAGAATTAATTGTGACATAACAAAACTTTCAATTTTTTAAATCGGATTTAAATTCGCGGTTAATTTCAATCCGGCTCGTTTTTAGCATGACCTAGGCTACCGGGTAACTTTCAGAAATCTTTTGCTTACCAGTTGGTTGGGGTTTTAGTGCAAATGACCTGTGGTTGATTTTCTTCAAAACACAAAGAACCCACTTGACACATTGGCGGCTCTCGGTTGTTGTGAAAATCTCGATGATTTAAATACGGACACAGGGTATAAATTAAACTAGTATCGACTGACAAGAATTTTCTAATTTAGTGGAGTCACTCACGATCAGCCACACATCTCAGTCGAATCGACATCTCTCTGATCTTAAATCGATTTTTAACTGTGCCGTAATGGCCTCTAAAGATGAGCACGGTCGAGTAGCCAATTCCCGGTCAAATCCTCAAGTCTATTGCCTTAAAATTCCTTAATGGCTTCCCAAGATAGTTTGGTTAGCTTGAGAGTGATCAACTTTGAGAACAGTCCTATAGGCGCATTGATGAAATGCCTGATTAATTTAATTAAAAACATAAGTGAAAAATCCAGGATGTCACAGAATTGGTAAATGGAAGAAGTCGTTAAGCAAGTTGATCTAGTACAACACACTAGATTGAGATTGTAAGGGGAGTGTTTGATCACTGGACATATTTATCTTAAGTTAAAGGCTTAGAGCTCTTGAGATCAGTTGGAATAGGTAGATGGAAGAAGTCGTTAAGCAAGTTAATCTAGTACACGTTAAGCAAGTTAATCTAGTACAACACTTCAGTCCAAGATTGTAAGGGGAGTGTTTGATCATTGGACATATTTACGCACAAACAAAGTAGAGAAATGTATCTCCTCTTCAAGTTCCAATTGAAGGGAGAAGTCTAAGTCTAAAAACCATGATCCCAATAGTAGCCTCTAAATGGAGATGATTATTTTATTTGGAGTTCATTCAGTAACATTGAACTAATCAATTTTGACATGAGTAATAAGAAAGTTACGATCAAGGCAGTGATGTAGTCCGTTTACTCTAGATTTTTCTAGGAAGCATCTTTAAAAGTTCACACATCTCATTAGAATACTTAAGAAACACAGAGTGAACTTGTCAATATATATCCCCACTAATTTTGTAGATTCTATAGTCCACTCACCTCGAAAGAACTATTTTCATGCTGAACCATATTGCACACAAGCTACGGCAAATTGTCATTTGCATCAATTTGCTGGACAAAGAAAAGAGGAGGAGACGAGCTTCATGGTTAAGTTATGCTTCAAGTAGTAGTGCACACAATCAAGGGTGGGGAGATGTGAATATCACAACACTGAAATTATGCATAATTGCTCTCAGATAAATTACTACCTATTCTTTAAATGCATAACTCTCCAAAACCATACTTAGTGACTGACATCAACAATCTACATAGTGGTTTTATGGAATGGCATGCGAGAGAGCATAGAAAAATAACAAGCTGCGGGTTGAGAAAAGTTACCATCAAAACACTCAACCTACACTTTTTTCTTCTAAAGTTGCAAATGTAACTCAACATGACTCAACTGTTCAACGTCTCATTTGTAGAATGAAATATCACAATTCTGTAAATCAAGCTAGATGGCAATGACTAAAAGACTAGCGACATAGGTGTATGCTATCACGTATACAATAATTCCTACAGCAACCTGATAACAAGTCAACCCACATTCATGTCATGGACTCATGGTGGCTGTTTTCTAGAGTAGTTGTCATCAAACCATACAACGTCCATAAGTTTTTTACCCTTCTGGGTATGCATATTCTGTCCTCATCTTTGTTTGCATTAGAAATACCTTTCCATAGTGGGTGCTAGTGGATGTTTAAAATAAGCACAAGGAAAGACTTCCCAGTGTAAAAAAGAGACTTAGAAAAAAGGCTATGGCAACAATTCACAACCACAAAGTGCCCTAATGAAATCAAATAAGGATAAAATTCACGAATGGATCATTGAATCATGCTAATCTAAGACTGAAGAGTATAAATGACAAGATGGCATAGAGATTGGACTTGTGATCAAGGTAGTGGTGGAGAAGGCATGGTTTTTTAGTGTCGAGGGCAGCGAACATCGTCAAGCAGTGTTGAGGGGGTCAAGCTTTGTCAACGGGGTCAAGGGGCGTTGAGCGGCGTCGAGGGCGGCGAGTCATAGTCTAGGGTGTTGTTGAGACGAGAGAGTCGAATCATTGTCAGAGAGAGATTTCAAAGTGACAAAGTATAAAGGAGTCAAGCACAAGGAGAAGGGAGAAACAAATTGAAATCTAATTAGGGTTTTTAGGTTTAGGAACCCGGTTTTGGAAAAAAAAAAAATGGAATTGGGAAACCTCCTTCTCTAGAATTGGCAATTGTGCTCACCCCTTGTAAACATGAAGTTAAAGAGTTGGAAAGAAAATATCCTATCAAAAGCAAGTAAAGAAATCTTGAATAAGAGTGTAATGCAATCTCTTCCTCAATATGCTATGTAGATTTTCAAGACACCAAATTCTTTTTGTAATGCCATTGAGAAAATAGTCTCTTTTTGGTGAAAACAAAGCAATACAAGAAGGAGAATGCACTGGAAAAAAAATGGGAAGTGTTGAAATCTAGGAAAGAAAAAAAGAGGATTAGGCTTCAAAAATTTGCAAATCTTTAACAAGGCTATGTTAGGCAAAGAAGCTTGGATATTATCTCAGAACGCTTTAGCAACATGGAATTAGGTTTTTTGGATGAAAATTTATAGAAAGCTAAAAAAGGATATCACCCGTCCTGGGGTTGGCAAAGCATCCTAAAAGGAAAAGAAACTATAGAGCTGGAAGTTCAATGGTTAGTGGGAGATGGTAAATCCATAGAAATCCACAAGGATAAATGGCTATCCTCTAGTTTAATCAGGGGTCCTACAAATGGGGATGATCATTTCAAAGTAGCAGACCTAATTAATGAAGAAACTAAGGAGTGGAAAGAACCAATCTTGCATAATCTTTTGAGGAGAATGTCGTCAAAGAAATATTATCAGGTGGGTCAGTTTTTGCTTCAAAAACATCCAAGAGTCATTTGTCTATCCTAGTTACATCCATAGATCAGAAGCATATGTCAACCGTCTCTAGGTGTTATGAGCAGAGCAGACATAGCATATCTGGTAGCACTCTTCTCTTGAAAGATTTTCTCTCGTGTAAGTAGGGCATCTTGGCATATGCTCCATAGAAGAATGCACTTTTGGGGGGGGGGGACTTGGAGGATTCATATTTTTGTCTATATTTGCTTGGGAGGTTGGTATGATGTTGTCACTATCCTCTTTGAGATATTTTATATCTGTTTGAGGGAAGGAAACCGAGCCGCCTATTGATAGCAAAAGCCTACCAAAGCAAAAAACTTCCTTTCAATTGGGTGTCTTCCCATCCCTATCCTCTTTGAGATATTTTATATTCAAAACTATGTTTACCTTTATTATGTAGCTATCATTCTAATGAATTAAAGAAATCACCCGTTTTATGATCACAAAAATAAAAAAGCAAGCCAACTTTCCCCAAAAGTTTGACTGCAATTGGCTAGAATAATTTGGCCTATAATTGAAATGTACCTTCGTTTGCATTCGGTATGATTTTTTTTTTTTTTTTTTTTTTGATATGAATAGAGTGTATTTCCTCACTTAGGACAAGCATTTATTGTGCCTCTGAGGAAGATAATGTAGTGGATCCTGAAAAATCTTTTGACAAGAAGGATTTGTAAAAACAACATACATTAAGTTGTCCACACTCCCAAGGGTGTTGCAATCACAAAAGAAATAGAAGTTGCATGAGTTCTTGGTAGGATAATGAGTTATACAAGTTAGTTTAGAAGTTTGAAGAAAATACAACTCAATTGGATTGTAATTACTTTGGCTAGCTGATCACTTGTGCATTGACATAGTTGAATGCAATCAAAGAAGTAAGTACACTAGAAGTGTCAAAAGTTGTGTACGGTACTTACTTTAGTGCCAAAAGTTTTCGCCGGCTCACTTAAGTGCTAAATCAGAGGAAAAACAATCACTTTAGTGTCAACGGTGAGAAATTCCGGTCAAACTGATTATGTGTAATTTATAATTACAATTTTTTATGACTTGAATTTTTTTTTAAATATCTAGTCCATGTGGCATTTCCACGTGGCATACTTGGCACTAAAGTGATTGTTTTTTAACGACGATTGGCATTGAAGTGATCACTTCAAATAAAATTTGGCACTTAAATAATCACTATTTATAACTTTCGGACGATGTCGTTTAGGGGTTATATGCTTAAATAAGCATGCCAGTGAGCCATGTAGGATTGAGAAATTAATAAAATATAGCCACATCGGATTTCCGACAATCTGGACCGGAGTTGACACTTAAATGATCGTTTTTTCTTTAAAAGTAGCACTTAAGTGATCTTAAAAAAACTTTTGGCACTAAAGTGAGCGCCGTACACAACTTTTAGCATTTTTAGTGTACTTACCCCTACATTTTCAAGATGGAAGAGATGGCAAGTGAAAATGTCTCCACAATTGACACCTATAGATGCCTAACTTTTTCATTAGTGAACATTTTGAACTTCCAAATACGGGATCAAATATATCAGATTTTGAGAACCAAACCTTGTCCATATTATATAAGAGAATTTATTAAGCACGCACAATGAACTTGATGGAAGCTTGGGGAGGGACTATAGGTTAAAACTGTTACGCAAAATGAGTGATTGAACAATAAGATATATTGAATAAGAAAACAAATCAGACACCAAACTTACATAGTCTGGTCATAGAGACCTACGTCGACAGGGATAACAGTGACGAATTTATTATAAATCAAGCAATATAACGGAGATTACACACTCGAATCACTCAAACTCTCTTGGTATTTTCCATGCTCCAACTACACCAAAAAACTCATGTAGTGTTAAGCCCCAAATTTCTCACTAAATAATCTCTCAATCTCATGAAGAAATTGACAAATCTTATCACAAGATTTCATGGCTACAAACACTAACTTGATGAATGTAATTCACGATTTTCCTTTGCCCGTCTTCGTCCGCCAAGCACTCATACATAAACTGCACTTCAAGAAGACCTTTGTACGCCTACCACGGCACGAAAAACCGCCTTCACGAAGAAGCAGTCATGGAATATCAACAACAGCACCCACTCTTATGGCAAAGTAACAAATATATATATATATATATATATATATATATATATATATAGATATATATAGAATAGAAGTTGACCGACTTCAACATGGATACGGAGAATCCATATAATCCTAATAAGATTTGGTTAACTAAACAATGTTTCAAGCAATAACAAAGTTTTTTTTCTTTTTGATCAAAAATAACAAAGTTTGAAATGTATGGATATACATCCACCGATTGAAGAAATTCAATTCGGTCAACACTCAAATTTAGTTGAATGAATATCGTCCCCATGTTGGACTTTCCAAATTTTACCCTTCAATCCAACATGCAATGGATTTCTGTGTACATCCCTTGTGCGGTAGATATCTTCTTCTTTTTTTTTCTTATTTATTAGTTTTCAAAATTCATATTTTTGCTTTGGGCTCAAGTTTAAGACATATTTTAACAATATCCACATTGGCTCGTATTTGAGCCAAGTCGCAATCGCTTTGCAAAAATTTGAACTCTATCGCTACTTTCCCATTGCCCCAAATGGGCTCAATAGCCATGAATATTTTCCAAGTCCAAGCTGTGCTTAAACTTCGCCATAACTGAAGACCCCATCAAAATAACAATTCCACATGCACCTTTAATGGCTTAGCAAGGATTTTTCGACGCAATCTCCTTAACTGTAGATAAAGCAAAATCATTGTTGTATCCATATCTATTAGGAGATTGAATAAGCAACTTGTTAATTTCAGTAGTTACAGCAACTGTTGGCTCTATAAGCTACACTTCGTTACAAACACCATTCGTGTTGATTACTTCGCTAGTATTCACTACCTCAGGAGTTTCTAGTTGCAACTCCACCTCTAAGTTGAACTCGTTTAGATCCATTTGAACACGACTATAAACACTCTTAGACAAAAGTACTGGAGATTCGTCAAAAGTAATTTTTTTGCTAATAACAAGTGCATTTAATTCCGGGCACTATAACCAATAACCCCTCTCACCTTGTGTATAGCCTAAGAACATGCATTTTCTTACCCTTCCATTGAGGAGACTATCATTAACTCAAATATATCATGACAACCAAATATTCTAAGAATAGAATAATCAACAATGTTATTGACCACACTTCTTCAGGAGTCTGACATCCAATCACAGTCAATGGGGGATCTATTCATCAGGTAGCTCACCATACTAAGTGAATCCGCTAGGAATCTCCTAGTCATACCAACATGATAGAGTATTTTACAGGCTGTCTCTAGTAATATTTTACTTATGAATTTCATAACATGTTATGGTTCATTGGCATAAATGCCTTGTTTCACTATAGATTCTTCCACAGTTTCAAGCAAAATTCCATGCTACTGTTAGTTCGCACATGCTTAATCATTTTACTAGTCTCCTTTTCGATCAAAGCTATCAACTACATGATCCTGACAATAACATCAAACTTTTGCTTAAGCACAAACACCCACATTTTCATCGAGTAGTCTTTAACAACTGTTAACATATATCTGACACTCTTCCTTGAAGTAAATCGCGACAACCTACGAACGTTCAAGTGAATTAACTCTACGATTTCCATGGTTTTTTAATGATCATACTGAACTGCATTTTCCGCCATTAATCTAAATCATAGCACCTGCATACATTCAGTTCATTAGTATTATAACCACATAGCAGATTTCTTTTACTTAAAACCTTCAAGTTTCTCTTGCCAATGTGCCCTAAATGTATATGCTACAATTTAAACTCTCGAACAAATGTAACTGATGTCTCCACAACAAAATCTATCACTGTCTCACCTTAAAGTTAATACAAACCATTATGCTTGATTCCTTTCATTATCGCTAAAGCACCTCAAACAATTTTCAGAATTCCACATTCTGAAATATATCAATATCTAGCTGAATCTAAGACACTCAAGGAAATTAAGTTTATTTTCAACTCTGAAACATGCCTCATTCCAATTATGTCCTCATGATAGCATCATGCATTCTAAGTTTGATATCGCCAACACCAACAATATCTTAATCAATGTTGTTTCCTAACTACACTTTATTATTATCCATGCATTAATAAGTAGTAAACTAGTTTCCATTTGGTATAGTATGAAAAGAATAACTAGAATCAATAATCCATCCATCAAACGATAAATAATCAGTGACAGAGAAAACATAATCAGCACTATTAGCTATAATTATAATATCATTTGCAGAATCAACTATAATTCCCTTACCCTTCTCGTTCTTCAACTTAAGGTAATTCCTCCTAAGATGCCCCCCTTTTGCCATAGCTTCAATAGATAGCATCACAGTCTTGAATTGACTAGCCTGTTCATATTAGTACTACTCGTGCTAACATATGTTCTACATCTTTTTCTATTTTCACCTGCTAAAACAGCAGATATAGATTCACAAGATTCTCTTCTATGGATGTCCTCGCTCAAAATTAAATCTTGAACTCCATCAAATGTCAAGCTTGTAGACCCAAAGGAATCATTAATAGCAATAACAATAGTATTCCATCGGTCAAACAATGAAGATAATAGAATCAAAGCACATACCTCATCTTCAAAGTCAATTTCAATTGAACTCAATTGACTAACTATCACATTAAATTCATTAATATGATTTGCAACGATACACTTTCACTCATCTTCAAATTAAATAGATATTACATCAAATAGACCTTGTTGATTGTAAAGTGCTTTTTGTACACATATCTCATAGGGCTTTTCATCAAATTGGCAGTGGTTTTCTCATTCACGATATTAAACGCAACGTTACAAGCCAACATTAGCTAAATAACACCTATAATCTGTCTATCTAGCAAATCTCAATTAGCTTGCTTCGTTGTCTTTGGCTTCTCCCTAGACAGGGGCAAGTGCAGTTTCATTAGATAGATTTTATCTTCAATCTGCACCTTTTAGAAACTAAAACCCTTCCCATCAAATCTGTCGATCTTCACTTTTCCTTCTTCTATCGCCATCAATTCACTTCGATTTCGCTTCGACTTAGCCAAGTTAGGCTCCGATACCAATTGTTATGGAAGCAAGTAATCGAATAATAAAATAGACATAACAAGAAAATAAATCAAACACTAGATTTATGTAGTTCAGTCATAAAGACTTATGTCCACGGTAATAGCAGTGACGAATTCATTATAGATTAAGCAATACAATGGAGATTACATACTCGAGTTACTCAAACACTCTTGGTGTTTCCCAAGCTCCAATTATACCAAAAAACTCACGTGGTGTTTAGCCTCGAATTTCTCGCTAAATAATCTCTCAATCTCATGAAAAAATTCACAGATGTTTTCACAAGATTTTACAGTTACAAACACTAACTTGATGAATGTAATTCACGAGTTTTCTTTGTGCATCTTCGTCCACCAAGCACTCGTAAACAAATAACTCTTCAAGAAGACCTTTGTACGTCAATTGTAGAATAAAGACCGCCTTCACGAAGAAAAACTCACGGCATATCAACAACGGCACCTACTCTTGTGGCAAAATAACAAATATATATATATATATATATATATAATATAATATAAGTTGACCAACTTCAAAATGGGTAAGGAGAATCCATATAATCCTAATAAGATTTGGTTAATTAAGCAACGTTTCAAGCAATAACAAAATTTGAAATATATAGATATACATCCACCGCCTGAAGAAATCCAATTCGGTTAGCACTTTCAAATTTAGTTGACCGAATATTGTCCCCATGTTGGACTTTCCAAATTTAGCCCCCCAATCGAACATGCAGTAGATTTCCATATGTATCCATCACGCAATAGATATCCTTTTTCTTCATACTTATTGATTTTTAAGATTCAGATTTTTTTCTTTAGGCTTAAACTCGAAACATATTTTAACGAAAATAAAGAAGTTCAAGTCTATTGAGTTCAGAGAGAAGACCAATATCTGCATGGAGGATAATTATTTCTACACTAGACAACTTTAAAGACTCCATTTTGCATGGCTTTACGATCCACCGTGGGGATGGATCTGTACAAGCTTGGTCGTGTCAACAAAAATGGAATCCTCCTCGGCCAACCCAAACTCGGGAACTCGTGGAATCTCCAAATTAACTTTCTCAAATTTATCAGGCTTGAGAGATTTGGAATTGTCTTCAGCAAATCTGTACCAATATGCAAACTGAGTAGGCTTTCAGGAAGTCTTGGTAACATATTCTAGTGTTTGAAATTTTCAAGATTTGCAAAGATAATAACCTCCCAATCTCATTTGGGATTGCCCCCTCCGTAACGGCACAACCCTGCATCTATCTCTTCCAACTTCTTCAATATCCTAATTGCACTGGGTATACTTCTTATGGAATTGGCACACATCCTTAGTATTTTCAAATTCTTCAAGTTCCCAAGTGAATTTGGCAACTCTACAATATGTCAATGGACAGATTCAGCATGACTAGTGATTCTAAATTTCCAATTGAATCTGGAATTCAACTGAGCGACTTACACCTACTCAAAGACAAAAGTTCAAGCATAACGAGCACTCCAATCTGTAGAGGAAGTAGAGAAATTTCAACATTTTCCAAAGAGAGCCTTAGTAGAGAGGACCAATTGAATTGCAGTTATTTAGTGACAAACATTAACGAGCACTCAGAGTCTCAGTTTTTTCATCCCTTCCAATCCTGAGATATCTCTTATAGAACTCGAGTCGATGAGAAGTTCCTTCAGTGATTCTAAATTGGCCAGCTCCTCTGGCAGCGTGTGAAGCTTACGACAGAACCACAAGTTCAAACCAACTGCTTCAACCGCCCTATAGATTTGTCAAATCTGAACCAATCTTCTACCACGACCTAAAAAAAAAAAATAGAAGAAGAAAAAAAAGATCTTCTACAGCTTTCACGGATCAACTGCTCTAAATTTACATTTGCAGAGAAGTCGGGGGTTCTATGCAAGCGTGCACAACCAGTCAAATTCAAAACTTTTAAGTTCCTTGCCATTTGTACCATAGCGATCAAATAATTGAGTAATCATGAATTGAATAAAAAAGGCTGTAACTAAAAAATATAGTGGGTTTCACTAAAAATGATAGCACCTTTAAATGACTCCAATTATCCCAACATTTTGAAGACTACTAAAGCATAGAGGGTTTCACTTAAAATAACAGCCGAATGTGGAAAATATGACAACGCCTTGTATTTTTTTTTTTTTTTTTTTTTTTTAAGATTTGATTTAGACGGCTTGTCTCTCAACAATTTAATAGAGTGGGCACCTACTGAATTTGGAGAGTGAAAATATTGAAAGGGAGCACATCGGACTTTCCTGCTATTGAAGATAAACGGATTTTTTTTTTTTTTGGTTGGTAAGATAAACGGAATTAATGGAGGGCATTATTGCATAATGTACACTAATCTTAGTATGTAAATGTAGGTTTCCAAACTTTTAGTACACAATTAGACTCGATGCATAAATTTTAGTACTTTATCATTCACTTCATATCAGAACTTAGATAAAAGAAAAAAGAAGAAGTAGAGCACAAGTATAGGTACGAGGTTCCTAAGTTTATCTTTTGTTCGAAAAGGATACTCATACCATTAACTAGAATAAAGTTTGTGAAACATCTAAAACATAAAAATCTAAAAGGAGTTATGGGGGCTTAGATAGCCAATTCGAAAGTAGAGTCTTCTTGCCATGGGCCTTTGGAATCTAGTCCACTAACTGATTTGATGCATGGGGACAATGGGCTACTCGGACAAAATTATGTTGGCCCTATTGATATTTACAGTCTTCAATATAAGCCCGCAGGTTAAAAGGTTGCGTAGTTCAAAACCTCAAAATTCTTGATGACGCCAGTGGAACAAACTGGGCTTGGGAAAGATGTCTGCACTTCCTACAATCAATATTTTGACCCTCTTCCTTCACCAAGTCTACACACTATTATTGTCTGGTTATTACTCGCCTCAGCCTTTAGCTCCTCCATTTCTTCACAATTTCATTTATTCTGTTTATAGATGTTGATTTCTGAAGTGGGCCAAAATCCAACATGCAATCACACAGATGCCTACTCTCTGAAATTAAGCACGCTGTTTCTTGGAGCATTCTTATTTGAAATGAAAGGGACTATGGGAGAAATGAACTCGTCACGTCAAATCAATAGCAACTTGAATGAGAATGACATGTCATGACAAGATTGCCTTTTAATTTGTCACCTAAGTTTCCATATACTTCCGACGAGAGATTCAAATTCCAAATTGGACTTTGACAGTGATGCGTTTTATTAGAAGTTCCCGTGCATTTTCTTCTATAGATTATGGAAGTTGCGTGGTGTTTAGTTTTGGTAGTTTCGTAATTTGCAACAAGACTCTGTGATACTTTCATTTAATGAGCAATTTTTTAATATACTTCCAGGAAGTTTAATGGAATCATCCGAGGGAATGGAAGGTGGGTAAGGAAGGGAAAATGATCTTTTTTTTTTTTTTTTCCCTATACATTAGTTTAAAAAGAATCTGACAAATTCACGATAAGTGTAAGAGAATACAATCATATATATATAGATATTTAATCCAAGACGAGTTACTAGATCAACGTACCAACCTAGAAAGCTCATTCTAACTGTCGTGGAAACAAGAGATCAAATCATAAAATAGATAGACAATAAAATAAATTGGATATTAGATTTACGTAATTTAGTTAGGGTGGCTTACATACATGGGTAGTGCAGTCTATAAGATAAGCACTACAATTACATTTACAACTAAACTCTTGTCACTCAAACACTTTTAGTGTTTCCTAACCTCTAATTACACCCAATAATCTCTCAACCTCACTAAAGAATTACTTATAGTCTTAATAGAAGATATTCACGGCTTCAAACACTCGAGATGTAATTTACGAGCACAAATTGCTCTTGGATACTCATTACAATAAAGACTTTCTTCTTATATAAAAAGAATTGGATCTAAATAAGAAACCCCTTTTTAATAAACCTATTCATATTAGAAAGCCATTGTAACCAAGAAAACTATTAGAGTTAAGAATTTTTCCCTTTTTTGTGCTCAAACTAGATATATATTTTCAATGACTTCACCTTGGCTTGACATTTAAGCTAAGTTGCAATCACTTTGCTGGAATCTTATTTTTGCTGCTACCATCCCTTCCCATATCCCTTTATAGGCTCAATTACTACAAAGATCTTTCATGGCCAAGTCTCGCTTTAACTTCATTATAACTGATGACCTCATCAAACCACCAATTGCACTTACACTTTTGACTGTTCCATAAGGATTTTTAACACAATCTACTCTATTATAGATAAACAAAACCACCATTGCATCAATATCTATTGGAAAATTGAATATGCAACTTGTCTTACTTAATAGCCGTAACAACTGTTGTCTCTATAGGCTTCACTTTGTTATTACAAGCATCATCGGTGTTGATAACTTCACTAGGACCTGCTACTTGAGGAGTTTCTGGTTGCAACTTCAGCTTGAGCTAAATATTATTTGGATCCATATAAACACTAACATAATCACTCATGTTTAAAAGCACTAGAGACTCGTTAAATGTAACTTATCTACTGATAAGAGGTGAATTTAACTCCGAGTACCACAATTGATAGTCCCATTCTCTTGTTTATAGCCTAAGAATATGCAACTTTTTACCCTTCATTCGAGCTTACCATTACTTACTCTAACACAACATGAGCAACTAAATATTCTAAGAAAAGAATAATTAACATGTTAACTAACCACAATCCTTTGGGAGTCATGATATAGTTACAGTCAAGGGAGATCTATTTATTAGGTAACTCACCGTACTAAGCATCTATTAAGAATTTCCTAGCCATACCAGTACTAGAAAGCATTTTATGGGTAAACTTTAATAATGTTCTACTCATTAGCCCACAAGTTATTATGGTTTACTACAAGCGATGCAGTGTATTATGACACGCGGACCCTTAGAGTGCCATAAGTTGGCACAAAGAGATATTTAAGTGCCAAAGTTACGAAGGTACACTTAAATGCGAAAATCGGAGCAAAATGGTACACTTTGGCCAATATGGCCAAAAATCCGAGGTCCAAAAACGCAGCTGATATAGCAATTTTCCGGCGAGGCTAAGGCAAAACGGCGTCATTTTAGTGTTGACGTGGAAAAAAATAATATAAAAATTATTTAAAATTAAAATTATTTAAAACATTTAAAAATAAAAATTTTAATATTAAAAAACTAAAAAAATTAAAAAAAAAAAGTTGCGTCAATGCAAAAATTAAAATAATATAAAAATTAATTAAATTAAATTAAAATTATTTAAAAATTTTAAAAATAACAAAATTTAATATTAAAAAACAAAAAAATTAAAAAACAAGTTGCCACGTCAATACAAAAATTAAAATAATATAAAAATTAATTAAATTAAAAATAAATTTAAAAAATTTAAAAATTTAAAAAATTTTAAAAAATTTTAAAATTTTAAAAATTTTAAAAAATTTTAAAAATTTAAAAAAATTTAAAAAAATTTAAAAAATATAAATTTAAAAAAATTAAAATTTTAAATTTTTAAATTTTTTGAATTTTTATGAATTTTTATGAATTTTTAATATTTATATTTGTATTTTTAAATATTTTACATTTATAATTAATTTTTAAAATTTTAAAATTTTGTATTTTAAAATATTTTAAGTAGATTTAGTTTTAAATTAAATTTAATTAATTTTTACATTTATTTATTGTCACGTCAATGCAAAAACGACGTCGTTTTGCACTTATTTGGCCACATCAGCGTGCAAAACGGCGTCGTTTTGCACTTATTTCGCCGGAATTTGCACACGTCAGCATTTTGGTCGGATTTTGGCCGGAGTGGCACTTAAGTGTCCCTTTCTTTTTCGAAGGTAGCACTTAGTGTACCTTTAAATAACTTTTGTGGCTTAAATATCCATTTGTGCCAACTTTTGGCACTTAAAGCGTTCTTATCCCGTGTATTATTATGCCTAGTTTCATGCAAAATTTATTTAATAGCTTCAAGCATAACCCCAAACCAGTATTAGTCACATATGTTGAAGCATAAGCATTTAACTTGTGCTTCAACACAAACACCCAAGTCCTCCTTAAATAGTCTTTCACAAGTATTATTATAAATCTACACTTTTCCTTAAAGGAAACTATAATAACTTGCGAACATCTTAGTGAATCCACTCCACAACCTTCATGGCTTCTTTGATAGTCAAATTGAACTACACTTCCCACTGTTTGCCTAAGTCACAACATCCACATACGTTCAATTTCTCAACCTGATAACCATAAAGTAGATTCCTTTCACCCAGAACTCACAAGCTTCTCTCAGCAATGTGCCCCAAACACATACGTTACAATTTAGGTTCTCGAATAAATGTATCCATCGTCTCATTGTGAAAATCGGTCATTGGCTTATCTTGAAGGTCTTTCTGGCCACTATCCTTGATTCATTTCATTATCATCAAGACACCTCATACAACCTTTAAAACTTCATCTTATAAGGTATATCAAGATGTAGCTAAATTTAAGGCACTTAAGGAAATCAGATTCTTCTTTAATTCTGTAATGAGCTTCACTTTAGTTGATGCTTTTGTAATATGAACATGCATTCTGATTCTGATATTGCCAACATCCATAGCATCGTACTCAGTATTGTTCCTAAATTGCACTTTATCACTATCTATGCATGGATAAGTAGTAAATTAGTTCATGTTTGATGTAGCACAAGACTACTAACCAGAATCCACAATCCATCTGTCAAATGAGGAATCATTAGCGACATATAAGGCATAATAACACTATTCGAGTTACAGTAAGCTATAGCTACAACATCATCTACATACTCTACTTTAATTCCCTTACCTTTATAGATTTAGCTTAAGGCAATCCTACGTAAGATGCCCCGTCTTGCCATACCATCAATCCTAGATTGACTTCATTTGCTTAGATTCACATTACTCTTACTAACACAAGTAGTAATTCTTCCTCTACCTTCACCCACTAAAGGAGTAGGCTACTAGTTCACCAGATTCTCTTTAATAGTTGTCCTCACTCATGATTAATTCAAGATAAATTACTAACAATAGTAATAGTAGTATTCTGACTATTTAGCAATGAGGAGAATAGAATCAAAATATATACCTCATCATCAAAGACAATTGTAACTAAACTCAATTAACTAACAATCACATTGAATTCACTGATTTAATAAACATTTGAGACACTTTTGCCCATCTTTAAGTTAAATAGATCTACATCAAATCGATCTTTTTGATCACGGATAGCTTCTTGTACATGTCCGAAAAGGCCTTCATCAAACTTACGGTGGTTTTCTCTTTTATTGTTAAATGCCACATCATGAGACAATGCCATCTGAATAGCACCCAACACTGTCTATCCAATAATTCCCACTTAGTATGCTTCATCAACTCTAGCTTCTTCCTATGCAGGGTATGTGCAAATTCCTCAAGTATATATTCTACTTTATTTGATACTTGATTTAATTTTAAGAGGTTTTCTTTTTCACTGAGGATGGCTAATAAAATTATAACATAAAAAGAAAAAAAAAACATATTAGGACAATAAAAAGTTTCCGTATACCCAATCTTCTTATCTCATCTCATCCTGTGATTAGCGACAAATATGAAGTTTATTATCATCATCATCATCATCATCATCATCATCATTTTATAATCGTGCTCTTTCTTAGAATATGCATGTGAAAGAGATGAAACAAGCTCTGATAACTACTTGATATAATCATTGAGGAACGATACAAACATTACAAGAACATGATGTTTCGATATATACTAAAAATAATATTTTAACTTGGAAATTTCATGAATCTCTATCGGACATGCATTGCAAATATGACATTGCGACTCATATGCTTCAAAACGTGTCGCTTAAGTCTTTAATTTCTAATAAGAAATTCAAGTTTCAAGCTAGAGACTTGTAAAGATCTAAGTTGTAGACTTTTGCAGCTGATCAGGATCATAACTACCATTGCGTAGAATTTCCTTTGCCTTTCAATCTCACGATTACTTTAGAACTGACGTTCATCTTGTTAAATATAAAATATGTAATAAAACTTATTATATATATTTTTACAGAATCCTAATAATGTCTTTTAAGTTTCATGTTACACTTCAACTCCTGTTGACCTCTTAATGACTCTCACAATTAATATGTTAAATAGAAAAGAGCTTAAAATCCAATTATTAAATGCTTGATTTTACAAAATTTGGGCTACGAAATCATCTAATTTGTTTATAACCATGTTCGTTTTCATTTTAGGAAAATTTCACAAAGCTTGAAAGTCAAGTTGAGAGCATAATTCATTGAAAGAGTCATGTGTCCTTTATCCTTGACCAATAAATAAATAAATAAATAAATAAATAAATAAAGCTTCATAGATGATCGTGCTATAATATATAATTTCAAAGAAGTAGATATTTCAATCCAAGACATCTTTCTTTAATTTAAGTTTTTTCTTTTTGTCCTAGATATAAATATTCTGACTGTAATTTTCTTACCTTTTACCAAAAAAAAAAAAAATATTCTGACTGTAATGTGCATCATTTGGCCAAAAATATATCACGGTCTGTTCAATTTAATTAATCACATGAAAAATCGTATAAAAGCTCTAGTGTAATCGGCAAAACTATTTTCCTTGCAAGCAAATGAAGAAATTTCTTCCCACAAATTGTGTTTCTTAGTCACCATGATTCTTAAAATATATTATTTTGTGTCAACAATAGTCCATACAATATTTTTTTCTTCTTATGTGATAATTGCAATCTTGAGGGGAGAAGGACACGCAATTGTGTTTGGTAAAATTTTTTTGCAAATGGACTTTGAGTTGAATATGCATTTGGTAAAGAAAACTTTCCCAATGGGCTTTGATAGGTATAAATATATATATATATATATATATATTTCTTTTTTCTTTTCCTTTTTTATAAAATTGAACTAAACCTTTCGTCGGTCCGGCGAAGGGCTATAGCATGGGCGAGCCAGATCTAGTGCTAGCGGCCGTCAACGGAGGTCGCCTGAGGTCGAGCGACCTCCTACGAGGGTCGCATAACCTAGCCGAGGGCCGCTCGACCTCTGGTGACCTCAGTCGACGGCCATCGACGCCAGATCTGGCTTGCTGGCGGCCGTAGCCCTTCACTGGACTGGCGAAGGGTTGCCTCCTTTTTCAATTAAAAAAATAAATAGGGACAAAATCGAAAATATGAAAAATTAATGAGGGTAGTTTTAAAGAGAAAAAATAATTTCAGCATTTTGAAGGCAAGTTGAAAGCTGAAAGCTAGGAAAAAAATTGAACCAAACGGTACAGCTTTTCTCCAAAGGGCTTTTAGGGCTGAAAGCCCATTGGAAATACTAAACCAAACACAACCTTAATTTCCCCAAGTAGCTTTGGGTTTTCAGCATTTGCAATGGACTCAAAGCCCATTGCAAATGTTGAATCAAACGCAGGCTAAAAGTGCTACAAGTTATGTATGACGCTTATTTTAAAGGTTATCGCCGACTCACTTAAGTGCCAAAAAATTAAGAAAAACAATCACTTAAGTACCTCCGGCGAGAATTTGGCTAGAGAAATTACATGGCATTTATAATTAAAGATTTTATCTGAAATGGCATTTTTGGCATGATCACTTTTTTTATTTATTTATTAAAATTGACATTGAAATGATCACTTTTTAACCTACTACACGACGTCATTTAGGGGTTATACACTGATTGGATATGCCGTAGGGGTGATCATGGTTCGGGTTGGGCCGGTCCGATGCCTAACCTTAGGACCAATCCACACGGTGTTGGTCTCTAATTTTTGGGACCAAGGACCGAGGCCAGTCCGAGTTTGGGACCGAGGACCGGACCAACCCTATGGGTTCGATCTGTTCCGGGGTCAACACAGGACCAACCGATAATTTTTATTTCATTTTTTTAATTCCTTATAAAAGTAAAACTCATTAATTCAAGCAAAAAATGAAACTCACCGGTCAAGTTGTGTTCACAAAGGTGAGTGAACAGGGGCAAGCCGCGAGGCAAGCGATGAATGGCAAGTGTAGTTCACGAGCGAGGGTTTCTAATAAGAGTTTTTATTTTCTTCTGATTTACTCGGCAAAGAGTGAGGCCAGCTAAGAGAGGTAAGCAACGGGGCCATTAAGCAGTGAGCAGCACGAGCATTGAGCGAGGCAAGCGGCAAGTGGCCAACGGTGACAAGCGGCCAACAACAAGTAATGCGAGCGTCGAGAGAGGCAAGAGTCCAATGGCCAGCGTCGAGCGGTGAGCAAGTCGAGTGGCCAATAGTGAGCAACGAGCAACGAGCCACAAGTGACGATCGGTGAGCAGGTGAGTGTGCACGACAAATAGGGCAAGGTTGCTCTTGCTCATGAGGAAAAGTTTCGTTTTTAAGTGAAATTGAACAGGATAAGAGGCTAAGGACATTTAAGCCATTTCACAGCGCAAGTCACACCATTCATGGCGTCATTCACATCGCCATTCAAGCTGTTCAAGTGAAGAACTCATGCCATCATTCAAGTTGTTCAAGTGAAGAATGCTAGCTAGGTTTGCTATTTATAAGAAAAACATAAAAAAAAATTATATATTAAATATCTAAAATATATTATATATAAATATATTTTATAAGGCTGGGTTCGAGTTGAACCGACCCTAAAATTCAGGATCCGATGACCAACCCGCACGGTACCGGTTCAAGAATCTTAGGACCAAGGACCGACTAGATCCCCTTGGAAACTAGACCAAGACCAATAGGGTTGGGCCGGTTTAGGGCGACCCTAAACCGCTGCTCACCCCTAGTATGCCGCACGAACCACATAAGATTAAGAAAATAATAAAATATGGTCACGTCGGACTTCCAATGATTTAAATTAGAGTTGGCACTTAAATGATCATATTTTTAAAAAAAGCGGCACTTGAATGATCTAAAAAAACTTTTGGCATTAAAGTGAGTGACGTACACAATTTATGACACTTCTAGTATCATTCTCCCAAAACTTGAGTTCCATCAAGTGACATTAATATCATGACCACGTCTCAATTTTTATGTTCTGTTTAGTTTTTCATTATGCGTGTGCTTTTTACTGTCGAATTCTCCAAATATTCATTCCAAGCCCCGTTCTTCATGTTCGGATCGCACATGAGAAGCTTGTTTATGGGTTTACTAACATTCTTATATTTATGTAGTTATCCTCCACTTAATATGTTTAAGGGCTTAATAAGTCCATAAAATAGTAACCCATGATAACAAGAAAAAAAAATATTATTTCGTACATCATCATTTCAAAGAAAGCAAAATAGATACTAACAAATATCAAGCATAAGATTCTAATTATAGGATTAATATGCATGATATATATAGTGGCATGTACACATTATCAAATTCATGACATGATATAAATCCCATCAATTTTCTAATTATGAAAACAAATATAAAAAAGATGAGGATATAATTTTCTAAAAGGATAATTTTTTATTGATTTAAATAAATGAATTTTTTGATAAATGAACATCTCATATGTTTGTCCAAAATAGATAAGTTTAACTCTTAGGCTTCATTTGTTTTGTGGAAAAACGAATGATTTGGAAAACATCTCATAAAAATAATCAATTGTTTCATTTGAAATAATTAGTAAATGAAAAATAATTTAATCACTAACGACAATTTGTGTTTTAACATTTTACGTTTGTTTATATATCTTTTTAAGTGATATAAGTGATTATTTTTAGAAAGATATTTTTCGAAATCATTCATTTTTTTGCAAAATGAATGCACCCTAAAACAAAGTGTTTATGAATTAGTTAAAACTTCCTTGTGGTGTAGAACCCCAAGTCAAACGACCTAGAACATTACCGCGAATCATGGGCACTATGTTTTTCTATTCTTAATTTCTTTGTACTATTATTTTATTTATACTATTCAAGCACATGGACAACGAAATGAGAAGGAAACCTGTGAAAATTAGAAAGTTTGGACTAGCTTCTAGATATTCATGCAGTCTATAACAGCCATCATATGACTTTGACCTTTGTATCAACTAGATAGTTGTTGTTCGGACTCAATATTCTTGTTGAGCCCCATAAAATATACGGATTTTCCGTGAAAATTTTTCTAGTCGTCTACCACATGACTCATGTACAATTGGCCCATTCAACGAAATTTCCTGTTTAATAATTAAGATAGAATCAATGGATGAGATTGGATGGTACATGAAGAATCAGTTAATGCCTCCGCATATGAACAGAGCTATTTGACTAGAGCTAATTAATTCCTAAGTCATTATTTAATCATATAATTATAATACTTACCAAAGGCTAATAATGATATAAACAAAACATTCCCTCGCAAGTAATGACCTGGTGCTTTCACATGCATCAAATGAGTTAATTGATAGAAAGAATCTGCACTCTCATCACCATCCATCACATTTAGATACGCTTAAGCTCTCCTTCTAAACATATTAAGAATCTTATTCTAATGACTTGTATCTAAAGCCAAGAGGCCAATTATTTAGCTTCTCCTAAATTAAGTTTTCACTCTTTTTGATTTTTCTATATAATTTGTGAATTAATTGCTGGGTCAATGTTATATATATAATACACATACATACACTCAAAATATGTTGACATAATACCCTAGCTTGCGGTGTACCCAATCAATGGTTGCATTTTGGTCATCAATGGCTCCGTATGTGTTCCTACCAAGCTAGGTGGATATGGAAAAACGCAATTCTCAATATAGCAATTACAATATCGGGAGAAATCCATGTCAAAAGGTTTGACTTTAATGCACACGCAGTTTCTTGGAAACTCTCAAATATCACTCAACATGCAATAGCAACCAATTTTACTGTCGCATTTTTTTTTTATCCCCTAAGATAAAAAAAAAAGTTATTGCACAATTTGTCATGTTATATGATTATTAATTAATTGGGTCTGAACATAAGAGTCATGCGACCAAAGGTCTAGATGAACTTAGTCTGCATGTTCTATTTGACCATGCAATATATTTTTTTCTCTAAGGAGAAGCTATTGAATGGCTGTAAATCATCTCCACCAATATCACTGAAACATTAATTATTTGGGTCATACCTTGGGAACAACATGATGAACGATCTAAATGAGCTTGGTCTGTATGTTCTTACTAGCTATACGAGACAAGGGTTTACCGGTTTTATATCAAAAGTGGGTCCTAAAGATTTTCCGGAGCATCCAAAATGAAGAAACTCGTAAGGAGGCCATAAATTATTTATTTAGAAGGTTCCGCTGGGCCTGTAATGCTAATTTGGTGAGCTCATTAGATTTCGACATTGAATCATATATCTTTACATAATTTTAGTCGACTTGATATTTTTGTGTTAGTTTCGTCTATCATCTATGGATTAGGGTTATTGAGGATTTATTAAATATAAATACATAATTTATTCTAGAAGGTGATAACTTCGTTGATTATTATTCAGAGTTCAGCTGACAAGAATTTCTTTTTTCATGCACAAATTCATTTACGAGAACCAACTGGGCTTGAACTAACTTTTATTTTAGATTCCTGTTGAATCTGGTTCCACCGTGCAAGTTTCTCAATTGACCCGCTTTACCCTCCTGAGGAAAGTCAAAGTCGGAGCTCTTGACCTCTCTTCTTCCGCAGAAAAGAGACGCCAATGAGGCAAGTTGCGGCAATGCAACATTTATATAAGAGGTTGATTCTTCGGTTTACGTAACAAAGAAGCTGGACCAGGGAAAAGACGTTAATAAAAATTATAAATTGCTAGAAAGTTCAATTCAAACCTAGTTCACATAATAATCGAGAACCATCGGGTAATTTCATCTTCTTGTTCGTGCACAATCATGTCCTACCTTACAAGAGCTTATGCATGTTGGATTAACTCCATCTCAAGTAGTCTCTATCTACGACATCTTCCTCTATATTGGCCTTAGAAAATACATAAACAAATCACTAAATGATGAGTCGCATATACATCATATCGGAGACTCTACAATTCGATGCGTCTCTAGCACTCAAACCCAGTTCCATCATCAGTTTTTTAAAGCAAGATGGAAATAACAGGGAAAAAATGACGATATAAACAATCCTGGGGTTAAAGAATTTCTGATATTCTTTATCCTAGAAAATAACTTGGGAAAAAGAAAAGATGAAGTGTGGGTACCGCCGGAGGTCGAGCAATTCCAGATGGGTCCCGCCCCCGTCGAGCAATCGTTGAATGGAAGCTGTCAAAGCATCGTCTTACTTTTCAAAAGCTCTACCACAATATAAATACATCTTCAGCGTCAGCATGTCCTCAAGTATCCTTCTCTTTCTCTCTCTTACAAACTCACACTTGCCTGTTCGTAAGACACTTTCCAATGTTTCCAGCAAGAATTTCCTTCGATGCTGAAAAGCTCCTCTTTATGACTCTCACCTTTTTTGCAATCCTCACGACCTTCTGTGAAGGCCCTTGGGTCGCTGTGGCGCAAAGCAGTAACAGCAACAATGCAACAACGATCCCGGTGAACGTTGGAGTGGTACTTGATCTGGAGAAGTGGGTGGGTAAGATGGGATTGAGCTGCATTAAAATGTCTCTCTCTGACTTTTATAGTTCAAACCCTTCCTACAAGACCAGGCTCGTCCTCAACGTTAGAGATTCCAAACAAGATGTGGTTGCTGCTGCTGCTGCAGGTTCTCTCTCTCTCTCTCTAATCCACTGACTGCTCATGATGCTCGTCCAGAATTATATGACGGCATCAGTTTTTGGGTTTAGACTTTCGTACTTCTATTGATCGTGTGGAAGTTTGTTTGATTAATCTTTCTTTTTACCGAACATTTATGGGTTTAGTCTCTGCTTGAACTTGGAAGTGGTTTGGTTTTGGTTTAATACACATCCTGTCGTAGAGGATAAAGTATTTTATGCAACTGTTTCTATTATGCAAGATAAAACCAATTAATGTTCATAATGACGTATTTGCCAATCACATGGACATTTCAGACTCTATTTATTTGAAATTTCAAAAGAGTTCTCAGTTAAATTTTCGAGCATTATTTTCAAGTCGGTTGTAAATCAAAGATAACATCAAGTTAGTACTTAAGATTCCATTCGATCTCTTTCACATTGGGAATGAGGAGGGTCTCGAAGTTAGAACATGTCAATATAATTCCCCCAAGTCTTGCAGTCGTATTAGACTGACAGCTTGACCGCTTAGCTTTAGAGGATTCATAGTCTCCGAGCGTAGCATTTGACCGTGGAACAGTTTAATTTATTTGTTCCTTCCTTGGAGTTTACCTTTCAGAAAGCTAAAACCAGAAAAGATATTGCTATGACACAATGGAAACAAATCGAAAATCTCTAATCTGCTAAAACTTTTTTCATGGGGTTTCGTGTTTTGGGGCGCAGCACCTTTGAAATAGTATTACTGGAACTTCTACGAATGACAAAGTCAAAATGTCCAAAAGGATGATGCTTTCGCTTCATAAGTTAAAGCGGGGAAAATTATTTGTCTTTCGACGTGAATTCCGCAGTTCTTTTTTTTTTTTTTTTTTTTTTTTTTTTTTTTTTTTTTCAGCCTTTTCACGTGGAGAATATATGAGAGATTACTTTGCCCCGTGAGAGAAAATATGCGGAGAAATGTAGATAACGGAAGATGTATCCTAGAACTTGTTTTGAAAAATGTCGTTGGTGAATTAAACCGGGCCAATCACCATCTACTTTGAAAATAAGTTCTTATTACTTAAATCATTTAGCTGTCCCTAAAATTACCGAAAGTTTATCGTTTTGTGAATAAGATCATTAAAAAACGATCCGCAAACAAAAGACTGTTGTTGTTCAAGTCATCATGAAAAATCGCCAATGGACTGGCAGGTAAAGCACTAGTCAAAAGAAGGCGACTTGGATAGAATTGATCGAGTTGAAGTCAAAATTTGAACGTGTTTATGGGGTCGTAACTCTTCTATTTATTTTTGAACAACTTTGATGAATATGTAGCTCTCTCATGACTCTTGTCCTGCTATAAATGTACCTTAACTCTATAAAGTTATGTCTGCGTGTAAATGATAGATGAATCTTGCTACAAATGTCTCATGAAAGAGCATGCTACATACCAACATTTTTGGAGAAGAGCATAAAACTATTTTGCCTTTCAGATTAGAAAATAGTCATTTTAGCGTGGACGATCGATAGAGATTATTTCAAATTCTTTTTGGGAGAATATTGATGGGGTGCGTATCTCTACATGATTGTGCTGATTATTCCTCTAGTTGAACCAAATATCATAATAACAAGTCGTGTCTAGTTGAGTTAGTGATTGATTAATTCCATAGAAATTGTATTATTAATAGAGAAATAAAAATACATTTTATTTTTCAAGATCGACCAAATAATTTTCAAGACATGAAAGCTATTTAATATGAATGTTGAGAGAATCCATATAATACAGCACAAAAAAGGTCTGACCTCACTAAAGCCATAGAATTGAAATGTGAAGCTTGGATTCTAGAGTGCAATTTTTTTATGCCATGAGGTAAAGAGGTCGACTCATCGATGGAGAAGAATCAAGTTGATTGTTATGAGCCAATTTATGCACTTTTTTTATTTTGTTATAAAGGCGACAACTAAATGCCTACAATATGGTCAAAGGATTATATCTTTAAATAATATCAAGTACAATTTCTTTTACAACTTAAAACTCCTATTATCCTTTTTCTTAAATGTTTCTACTGCTATAATACTGCAACAAGTTTTCATTGAATTTTCTGATCGATACGATGCCTTTCCCAATAAGAATTTCCATAATCTGCCGTATTGTTACACCGTCTTTCTGGTTCACCCTTGCAGCACTTGATTTGATAAAGAATAAGCAAGTCCAAGCCATAATAGGCCCTATAGGTTCCATGCAAGCAGACTTCATCATTGACCTTGGAAACAAGTCTCATGTGCCCATCATCTCTTTCTCTGCTACTAGTCCATCCCTCAGTTCGATTCGAAGTCCTTACTTCATTAGAGCCACACAAAATGACTCGTCCCAAGTGAATGCCATAAGTGCGGTCATCCAAGCTTTTGGCTGGAAGAATGGTACTCATATATGTGGACAATCAGTTTGGAGAAGGCATCATACCTTCTCTTGCAGATGCTTTGGAAGAAGTCGACACGCGAGTGACCTATAGGAGTCTTATTCCTCCTTCGGCCACGGACGATCAAATCCAACAGGAACTCTACAAGTTAATGACGATGCAAACGAGGGTGTTCATCGTGCACATGTTACCTGCTCTCGGTTCTCGACTATTGGCCAAAGCAAAAGAGGTGGGAATGATGAGCGAAGGTTACGTGTGGATCTTGACTAATGGAATCACTAACCTATTAAGTTCTGTGGATTCATCTGTTGTCGCTAGTTCGATGCAAGGAGTACTAGGCATAAAGACTTATATCCCATACACGCCAAACCTAGACAATTTCATGGTCCGATGGAAGATGAAATTCCAACAAGACAATCCATCCATCCTTAATCCTACGTTGAACATTTTTCGGGTATTGGGCTTATGACGCTGCTCGGGCTCTAGCAATGGCTGTCGAGGAAATGGGTGCAGCCAATTCTACCTTCCAAATGTTGAAGGCTTCAACAGGTGCGACAGATCTCGACAATATTGGGATATCTCAAAATGGTCATAAACTTCTCCAGAACTAGCCACTACGACATTTACGGGCCTTGCTGGAAATTTTGGCCTAGTTGATGGGCAACTAGAATCATCAGCGTTCCAGATTGTCAATATCAATGGAAATGCAGCAAGAGGGATCGGGTTTTGGACGCTAGACAATGGGCTGCAAAGAGATTTGAGTTCAGTCAACACAAGCAAATATTCCACTTTGAAAAGTAATCTCAGATCAATAATATGGCAGGGAGATTCAACCTCTATTCCTAAGGGTTGGGAGATTCCAACAAATGGAAAGAGGTTGAAAATCTTGGTTCCTGTGAAGAACGGTTTTCATCAATTCGTGAAGGTGACTCGAGATCCTAGCACAAACACATCCCAAGTCATTGGCTATTGTATTGACATCTTTCAAGCCGTCATAGAAAAATTGCCTTATGCCGTGGCTTATGACCTTATTCCATTTGCCTTGCCTAATGGAAGTAGCGCTGGTAGTTACAATGACATGATCGATCAAGTATTTTACCAGGTGAGCTCATTGCAAGGGCTTGATTTTGTTGGAATACATGTTTTGAAAATTACTATGCTAGTATGTTGTTGAAAGAAAACATTTCCATTCCTTTTATTGAAACAGAATTATGATGCAGTGGTGGGTGATACAACAATCATAGCAAACAGATCATTGTATGTGGATTTCACCTTACCATATACCGAATCAGGAGGTGCAATGCTCTTGCCATACAAGGACAACACGAGCAAGAAGGCTTGGGTTTTCTTGAAGCCGCTCACTTGGGATCTTTGGCTAACCACTGTATGCTTCTTTGTGTTTATAGCAGTGGTTGTATGGACTCTCGAACACCGGATTAACGAAGACTTCCGGGGTCCAGCCACACATCAAGTTGGCACGAGCTTCTGGTCTCTTTTTCAATCGTGGTCTTTGCACAAAGTAATCACCTTTCACTTTAATAGATAAATCGAACATTGAAATTCACAGAGAATTTATGTAGTTAGCCTTAATTTGGATTGCAGGGGAGAAAGTGCTCAGCAACTTAGCACGATTTGTTGTGGTTGTGTGGGTTTTCGTGGTACTTATACTAACACAAAGTTATACGGCAAGCTTGAGCTCTCTTTTGGTGGTGCAAAATCTTCAACCAACTGTGACTGATGTGGATCAACTCCTAAAAAGTGGAAAAAACGTGGGTTACCAACATGGCTCTTTAAGCTTATGGAATGCTAAAGGAAATGAAATTCGATGATTCAAGACTTATATCTTATCGGTCTCCTAAAGAATGCGATGCACTTCTTTCCATTGGAAGTGAAAAGGCGGGATTGCAGCAGCATTCCATGAAGTCGCCTACCTTAAACTTATACTTTCAGAATATTGCAACAAATATACCATGATTCCAGCATTCAAAACTGCTGGATTTGGCTTTCTACAGTCCTCAATCCCTCAATTCTAGCTAAAGAGAAACCCTCCAAATTTTCAATTATTAGGTTTAGTAGTTAATACTTTGATTGAAAAAAAATCTCACGTTCAGCTCTTTTCGGTTTACAGGTTTTCCCAAAGGGTCTCCACTGGTACTGGATATTTCGCGAGCAATCCTCAATGTGACTGAAGGGCCTCAAATGACAGAAATTGAAAATGCGTGGCTTACATCCAAAACCAACTGCCAGAATTCAACAAATTCCTCGGTTTCATCCAACAGCCTAGGTCTTGACAGCTTTTGGGGTCTATTTCTGATTGCTGGAGCTGCGGCAATTTCTGCTCTCCTCATTTTCATGGTTATGTTCATTAAAAGAAATTGGCAGGAAGTAACAAGTTCTTCGGGTTCATCATGGGAGAAGACTGTTGAATTAGGAAGAAGATTTTACCAAAGAGATGCCAATTCCCATACTTTTAAGAAGGGCAGATTTAGGGATGGAGTTATGAATGATGGGGGCAATGAGATTGCAGCTGTTGAAACTTTAGAAAACACTCATTTCCCTCCAATTCTGTCGAGCGACTCCAGCCAAAACAACGACGTCTTCACCAATGAGCAAGGCACGCCATCTACTGAACAAGGACTTCCTGATCGTGTAGAAGAAGGGTGCCCTCAGAGAGCAGTCGACGTCGGCTTACCAATGTAAATTAGGAGAGGTGCACCCCTCTGCAACCTTGACTAAAGTTTAATCCTTGAGTAGTCGAACTTGGAATAGTTGACAATATCTTTCCCCTCATTCTCTTCTTATATAAGGACTACCATTGATACCGTTTATTGTTTAATCACAGACAATATAAACCCAGGCGACATTATATGCACGCATTAGCTTCTCTTTCCCTATTATGTATAGGCATTGGAAGTGTTACTCGTCACTTTGATGACGGTCCGCAAAGTTTCGAATTAATAATAAAGAATAGAGTTCTTAAACTAATATCTAATATCTATGTATAGTACAAGAGCCCAGTAAAATAGGCTTCAATGGTTGTTTCACTTGTCAAAATCCTATGTAATCTCATCTTTAATGTAAACGGACATGATGAATTGACTCTTGTAAACACATTGGTTAAGTAACCACATTAATTATATTTAAAAATCATAAGGAATTAATTAATTTCTTAACAGAAAAAGTTCAAAAATTATTTATTTCATTCCTTACTCAGGAACATAATTAAACCCCACAACGTTGGAAGATTTCACAATTGATAATTAATCATATAGTGACTAAATAAAATTATAACAATATAAAAATTTGGAACGATGGAATATATATATTTTGGTAAAAAGAACGATGGAATATTAATGCCTACTTTCTGAGGAATTTTAATATGGTAACAAATTGGACCAATTATATTCAACGGACGTTTACTGAAATAAAATGCTTCCCTTTCATCGATTAAGCATTATACATAGCAATCACACACCCACACCAACACACCAAAATAATTCAAGTACAATTGAAAATCACTTCCCCCCTTTGGCCACTGATCGTCCTTGTTTTTTTCCAGCCGTGTTATTCTCACGATTGTGCTGTAAAGCCTCATTTATGTTCTTGAGAGCCTTATCATACGATATGAAACCCATGAACCAGAATTCATAACCATCCCTTGTAACGACCTGGATGTACTTTTCAGAATTATCAACCCTTTTGAAGAACGACTGACAAAGCTCAACTGATCGAGCAGCAGTGGCACCTAGATAGCCATCATGATGAAAGCACGTTAAAAATTGATGGTCGGAGAGTGAAGCTTAGCAGAACTTGACAAACTATTTCGAGGTATGTTTCACTACATTAAGATGCTTCATGCTTAGATAAAAATAAGATGACGAGAAGAATGATCCAAGGCTCAGTGTAGTAATACGGACGATGAGTAAATGCAGGCTCTTTCCGGTGAAGGTTCTCCCAAATTTCGACTATAAAATCAGCAGGCTAGTCAAAATAGACAATTCGACAATAATAACTCAGGTTATGAATTTGTAATGCATAAAAAAGCTTATCATGATTCTAACAAAGCTCACTGCATGACAATTTGTACTGGTATTCTATAGTAAAAGCAATTACAGGAAGATTCGAAAAGGTTACCTTGTGATACACCCACTCTTGCTGCCCTGAGGGAGCGTAATGGCAAATAGGCTCATCCCCATGGAAGACCAGTCTCTTAGTTGACAAATACAGTGTCCCAATGACAAGGCCGGAGGAAGTGGATAGATAGCAAGCATATGCTTTCAGAAGCTTCTCTCCCGGCAGAATTTCAAAAGTACGTTCAAATACCTTATCCCGTCCCCCCTCTTTGAGCATTTTTCTCCCCTGGGCAAGTCGAGCCATTGCTGCATCTGTGATGCTATGGCTGAATTTTAACTGTTTCGAAAAACAAACATAGAGCGATAACTTCGATTAGTTGAGGTCCGGCAAGAATAGAGTCCTTAACATCACATTTCAATCGAATAGAAACCGTGAGGAGAAAGAGAATGAAAGAAATCATGGGCTTTGTCTCTCACAAATAAACAAAAGCTGACAACAAGCCAAAGCCAAGCTTATGCAACTGCTGCAGTGCTTGCTCTTACAGGACAAAGCTAATTTTCTTCTTTCAGGGAAAAAGAAATTGGGCCAACGTTCAGCCACGCAAAGAGCCTGAGGTTCCTGATAGCCATAGAAAATGATGGAAAACAAGCCATGTTCTCCACGGAAGTGCCATGTTATGCATTTGGCAATTTGTTATAGATAGAAATTGACATAGATTGCCAAAAGAATAAGCACTGAAGATAGCACCGCACATCAAAGTTGGAGCTTTCTCTAGATAAACAATCACAGGACTTGATCCACTCAACTATTAATTGGCGGGTGGAATACACAGATTATGACGCACGTATCTCTGTTCTGAGGGGGTGATTGCAAAATAAGCCTATGACTTATCAATATCGTCCACATATATTTGTTCTAGGTGGTAATTGCCAAGCTCTTTGGATTGAATATTTACATCAATAGCCTTCATATATTGTAGAAAAAAAAAGAGAAGAAATATATGCAAGCAAGCAATCATCAATCAGATACGTCTCCACGAATAAATCAAAATGTTTCTATATGATTATAGGATCATAATTAGATAGAAAAAATAAATCCAAAACGTTTCCATTTGATTATATATACATGTTTAGCTAGAAAAAAATGTAGAAGAAAACTCACGGTGATTCAGACATTGTCGACAAGCGCCTCTGCCTTTTTGGTAGCATCATCGACCCTCTTCCCACACTGGTTCAACTTGTTGCACACTTTGTTTATCGGATCTGAAAACACCAGCAAAGCGTTTGTTTGTCTCATCAGTCCAGTTATGAAGCCTAATCATCAACCATGACATAACTACAAAGGCAAAAACGCCTCATTAGACTCACTCCAGCCGGACAGCAAGGAAGCATTCACTGGAACGATGTGGAGGCCAGACGGTGTGGAAACATTCACTGGAATGACGTCGAGACACTTGTTCTCGCCGCCGCTTTTGTTGAGGTTGACGAAACCAGAGACCGGGCTACTTGCGGTGGCATTTAAATAACTGGAGTGAAAGCCTGTTGGCTGAGCCTCGTTGGCGACCCACGTGGTGGCGTGCTGGCTCGCGGGATGCTCCTGCAGCTCCGCCGGCATCCCCACCGCACAGCGCCGCAATGCATGGACTCCGATTCGCCTTGGCCGCTCATCGCCTTCTTTTTCGTCTTCGTCTTCTTCTCTCACGCAAGGTGGATTGGTACTGCAATTCAGAGACTATCCACATAAATAGAGTGGAGATGGAATCTAGAAAGAGGAACGATCTCGGTAAGATCCCACGAGCGAACGAGAAACGACAAACATTGACTGTGTTTGAGTCAACAACGATCTTTCATTTACCGCAAATACAAACTATCGGATACCGCACAAAATACGTGTTTTCTGACCCTCTTCATTTTCTCCCAGCTAAATTTTTCCAAACTGGTATAATTGTTTCAAATTAT